>JASTWF010000326.1:458514-540521 GCA_030390025.1 Squalus acanthias
CAGCAGTGAGACATTGGCTCTGTGAAGCTGTCAAACACTGACATTCTCTGTAGTTTGATGAGGTCTAGAATTCAAGACCTCATCAAACCTTTCTTTTACAGAAATGAGATGATTGTTGCATCTGAGAATGCAACGGCCATCTCTCATCTGCAACACGGAGGTCCGAGACTCTCCGCATTCACACCGACTGAAGCCTGCAGGGAGAAACAAAGGTAAGTCCACTTTTACTAACACTTTGCACTTACCTCAGATACTCACCTCTCCAATCTTGCACCCATCACTTAGCTTCACAGCACACTTTTGCACCCCGCCTACCCCCACAGACTCAGTACTCGCCTCGCTGACCTGGCGGGTTTTGGAGCCTTCGGGAAGCCCGCACTTGAGGGCAAAAAGGGGAGAATCCTATTTTCTGTCTGTTAACTACCTGTTAACAGGCTGTTAATAGGCTTTAATCCCTTCCCCCCTCCAAGGAGACGGGACCCGGCGCGGGACGGCTACCTGCCTCCTGGCAAGATGGCATGGCCCCAAATTCTGCCATTTTCCCGGCAGTCCCGCCTCCATACTCGCCTCCCCAGGGCTGGCAAAATCGCCCCCAGAGTGTATAAGGCACAGTGTGGTCTAGCACAAAGTTAAAACTAACTGCTGAGTTTCAGTTACATTAAAAGAGAAGAAAAAAAATATCGGTAATAGTGAGGGCACCAGTTTCTTGGATCAAATAAAGGCTAACTTCACTGGAATGTCAGGCAGAGTTAAAGCAGGAATAGAAGTCGGTAGATTAGGCAGAATGAATGATCCTGTGCCAGGTGGCATGTCTGAGAAAGATTACAGTTTATTAAGGGGAGATGATGATCTTCTTCGGCATGAAGATGGACCACTAGTGGAAGTAAAATGTCATCCTGCTGAATTAATTGGAATCCTCATTTCTGAAATATTATCACAAAATCTTTAATAGATCAATAAGTTTTTTTTAGGTGGTAACCTGATCTATTTTCTATATCTTGGAACATGCTGGAAGATATTGCAGAGCACTCTGAACACAATCAACTGAGCTGACCTGATTTTCACTGCAGTATTTGTAAGCACATATTCATGCTCATATATGGTTCATTAAGATTCAAGACTGAAAGGAAAACCAATAGATTTATTGTTTATATGCAGCAGATCTGCCTCTGCTTACAATCTCGATCTTGCAGACTAACATATTGCAGTCCAGTTCCAGCTGATTCAGACTAACTGCTACACTGTCAGTTACTGATTGTTAAAAAAAGAATCAATAAATGTTCACAGTATAGGGCTGATTTTAACCCACCACGCCTGCTGGGAATAGGGCAGGACGGTAGTTAAATTCAAGCTGGAGTACTTACCACTGCATTCCCGATACACTCCCACTGCTGCCTTCCCCACAGTTTTCTGAGTCGGCTGAGGTGTCCGCCAGAGGCAGGTGGGACCTCTTGAATACATGCAAGAAAGAAGAAAGAAAGAACTTCCATTAATATAGCACCTTTCACGACCTCAGGATGTCCCAAAGCGCTTTACAACCAATGAAGTCTGGTCATTATTGCAATGTAGGAAACGTGGCAGCTAAATTGTGCACAGTAAGGTCTCACAAACAGCAATGAGATACGACCAGATAATCAGTTTCAGTCATGTTGGTTGAGGTATAAATATTGGCCAGGACACTGGGGGGAATTCCCCGGCTCTTCTTCAAATAGTGCCATGGGATCTTTTACATCCACTTGAGAGGGCAGACAGAGCTTCAGTTTAACATCTCATCGGAAAGATGGCACCTTCGACACGGGGGGAAATGGTTTCAGAAAGCAGGGAATGTAGGGATAGACAGAGACTGCAATCCTTGTCTATGTACCAGAAATTAGAGTTCTAGACACAGGAGTCAAACAGTTACAAGTTTATCAAGGGTAAACGGAACATGCTCACAGACAACACACAGTGATGCTTTGTTGTACAAGGTCACATGTTACAGTCATTGAGCTCAACTTTCTAGCTCTCTTTTTAGATGCACTTTTTATATATTTCGAACTATATTATATTCCATGAGCTTTATACATTTTGCATCAGCTCGTACCAGTCTTTAGCAAGAAGTTCCAGGCGCTCTAAACATCTATCATCTGTGGTCCCAAGGGCTAGCCATTGATGCTGGTGTTCAGGTTAAGCAAAACATAGAAGGTACCTACATTGATTTCTACAGCTGGGAGACACTTTCTAAAGTGTTGTTTTTTAAAGTCCTGACTACAAATACCTGCACTTGCTTCTGATTGGGTCAGCCCACTGGAATATTTTTGGATCCCCCCCAACCTCAGTCCGGGTTTCTCAGCAGCAGGTGTGGCATTCCCTATGGGCATATCATTGTATGCCATTACCATGGAGGAAGAGCAGGAGCAGGCTACAGATGGAGCTAAGGAGAGTCAGGCACCATTTAAAGAGGAATCAAGGGAACGGTAGCATAGTGGTAATGTCACTGGGCTAGTAATCCAGAAGCCTGGACTCATGAACCAGGGGCATGAGTTCAAGTCCCACCATGGGGAATTTAAATTCAGTTAATTAAATAAATTTGGAATAAAAAGCTAGTATCAGTAATGGTAACCATGAAATTATTGGATTGTTGTTAAAAACCATCTGGTTCACTAGTGCCCTTTAGGGAAGGAAATCTGCCAACCTTGCCTGGCCTATATGTGACTCCAGACCCACAGCAATGTGGTTGACTCTTAACTGCTCTCTGAAATGGCCTATCCACTCAGTTGTATAAAACCTGGCACCGGCTATGGACACTGCAACAGCACACCCAGCCCAGTCAACCCTGCAAAGTCCTCCTTATCAACATCTGGGAACTTGTGCCAAAATTGGGAGAGCTGTCCCACAGACTAGTCAAGCAACAGCCTGACATAGACATACTCACAGAATCATATCTTTCAGCCAATGTCCCAAACTTCTCCAACACCATGCCAGTGTATGTCCTGTCCCACCAGGGGTGGTGGCACAGTTGGGAAGGAGTGGCCCTGGGAGTCCTCAACATTGACTCCGGACCCTATGAAGTCTCATGGCTTCTGGTCAAGCATGGGCAAGGAAACCTCCTGCTGATTACCTCCCTTAGCTGATGAATCAGTACTCCACCATGTTAAACACCACTTGGAAGAAGCACTGAGAGTAGCAAGGGCACAGAATGTACTCTGGGTGGGGACTTCAATGTCCATCACCAAGAGTGGCTCGGTAGCACCACTACTGGCCGAGTCCTGAAGGAAATGACTGCGACAGGTGGTGAGAAACCCAACACGAGGGAAAAACCTACTTGACCTCGTCCTCACCATTCTACCTGTTGCAGATGCATCTGTCCGTAGCAGTGACCACCGCACAGTCATTGTGGAGACGAAGTCCCGTCTTCACACTGAGGACACCCTCCATCGTGTTGTCTGGCACTACCACTGAGCTAAATGGGACAAATCTAGCAGCTCAAAACTGGGCATCCATGAGGTGCTGTGGGCCATCAGCAGCAGCAGAATTGTATTCCATCACAATCTGTAACCTCATGGCCTGGCATATCCCTCACTCTACCATTACCATCAAGCCAGGGGACCAACTCTGGTTCAATATGGAGTGTAGAAGAGCATACCAGGTGTACCTAAAAATGAGGTGCCAACCTGGGGAGTCTGCAACACAAGACGACATGCATGTTAAAAAGTGGAAGCAGCATGCTATAGACAGGGCTAATCGATCCCACAATCAACGGATCAGATCAAAGCTCTGCAGTCGTGAATGGTGGTGGAGCCTTCATGAATAACCCCATCCTCAATGATGGTGGAGCCCAGCACGTGAGTGCAAAAGACAAGATTGAAGTGTTTGCAACCATCTTCAGCCAGAAGTGCCGAATGGATGATCCATATCGGCCTACTCATGAGGTTCCCGCCATCGCAGAAGCCAGTCTTCAGCCAATTTGATTCACTCCACGTGATATCAAGAAACAGCTGAGCGCACTGGAAACAGCAAAGGCTAGGGGCCCTGAAAACATCCCGGCTATCGTGCTGAGGACTAGTTCTTCAGAACTAGCCAAGCTGTTCCAGTACAGCTACAACACTGGCATCTATCTGACAATTCGGAAAACTGCCCAGGTATGTCTTGTCCACAAAAAGCCGGCCAATATACTGCCGCATCAGTCTACTCTCAATCATCAGCAAAGTGATGGAAGGTGTCATCGACAGTGCTATCAAGTGGCACCTGCTCACTGATGCTCAGTTTGGATTCCTCCAAGACCGCTCGGCTCCCGACCTCATTACAGCCTTGATCCAAACATGGACAAAGGAGCTGAATTCCAGAGGTGAGGTGAGAGTGACTGCCCTTGACATCAAGGCAGCATTTGACGGAGTGTGGTATCAAGGAGCCCTAGTAAAACTGAAGTCAATGGGAATCGGGGGGGGGACTCCACTGGCTGGACCCATACCTAGCACAAAGGAAGATGGTTGTGGTGGTTGAAGGTCAATCATCACAGCCCCAGGACATCGCTGCAGGAGTTCATCAGGGCAGTATCCTAGGCCCAACCATCTTCAGCTGCTTCATTAATGACCTTCCCTCCATCATAAGGTCAGAAATGGGGATGTTCGCTGATGACTGCACAATGCTTAGCACCATTCACAACTCCTCAGATAATGAAGCAGTCCATGCTCGCATGCAACAAGACCTGGATGACGTTCAGGCTTTGGCTGATAAGTGGCAGGTAACATTCGCGCCACAGAAGTGCCAGGCAATGACTATCTCCAACAAGCGAGAGTCTATCCACCACCCCTTGACATTCAATGGCATTACCATCGCCGAATCCCCCACCATCAAAATCCTGGGGGTCACCATTGACCAGAAACTTAACTGGACCAGCCACATAAATACTGTGGCAACAATAGCAGGTCAGAGGCTAGGTATTCTGTGGCGAGTGTCTCACCTCCTGACTCCCCAAAGCCTTTCCACCATCTACAAGGCACAAGTTAGGAGTGTGTTGAAATACTCTCCACTTGCCTGGATGAGTGCAGCTCCAATACTGACGAAGCTCGACACCATCCAGGACAAAGCAGCCCCCTTGATTGGCACCCCATCCACCACCTTAAACATTCACTCCCTCGAGCACCAGTGTACCGTGGCTGCAGTGTGTACCATCTACAAGATGCACTGCAGCAACTCGCCAAGGCTTCTTCGGCAGCACCTCCCAAACCCACGACCTCTACCACCTAGAAGGACAAGGGCAGCAGGCGCATGGGAACACAACCACCTCCAAGTTCCTCTCCCAGTCACACACCATCCTGACTTGGAAATATATTGCCGATCCTTCATAGTCACTGGGTCAAAATCCTGGAACTCCCTCCCTAACAGCACTGTGGGAGTACCATCACCACACGGACTGCAGCGGTTCAAGAAGGTGGCTCACCACCACCTTCTCAAGGGCAATTAGGGATGGGCAATAAATGCTGGCCTTGCCAGCGACGCCCACATCTCATAAACGAATAAAAAGAAAGCCCAACAGGGCATTACATCCCTAACACATTATACAGAGGAACACCTTTCAGGAGCTGTGCACAAGAAGAGTGTGACTCACCAAAGAGTCAATAGGATATCTCTGTGACTTGCCGCAGGAAGATTTCGAACCATGCTCATCTACCCTCTCTGCCAATCTGAAGGTGACCACCACGCACGGCTTTTATGGCACAGGCTCACTTCAACAACAACAACTTGCATTGATATAGCACCTTTAACATACTAAAACATGCCAAGGTGCTTCACATAGTGTTATCAGACCAAATTTGACACTGAGCCACATAAGGATATATTAGGGCAGGTGAACAAAAGCTTAGTCAAAGAGGTAGGTTTTAATCAGCGTCTTAAAGGAGGAAAGAGAGGTGGAGAGGTGGAGAGGTTTAGACAGGGAATTCAAGAGATTAGGGCCTAGGTAGTCAATGGCAGGGCGAGAATTATTGGAATGCAGAGATCTTGGGGGGGTTGTAATAGGTTACAGAGATAGGGAGAGGTGAGGCCACGGAGGGATTTGAACACAAGGACAAGAATTCTTAATTTGAGGCATTGTTGGACTGGGAGCCAATGTAGGTCAGTGAGCACAGGGGCGATGGGTGAATGGGACTTGGTGCAACTCAGGATATGGGCAGCAGAGCTTTGGACTTCAGGCATTAATGAGAATCTTGTAGCATCAACCAGAGAGCAGCACAGGCATGTATTTGTCCAGTCACTGATGCCCTTGCAGAAGAGTGGGCCAATTCATAACCTTTGTAATGACAGCAAAACTGCAGCAAGATAGGGCCATGTAGTTTGGTGGGGTTGCTGGCTTCCTCAAGGTCCAGAGTGCAATCAATGGCACCTACATTGCTTTTAGGGCACCCTCAGAACACCCACTCAGTATGTCAACAGGAAGTGATGCCACTCCTACAATGTCCAGATCGTGTGTGATATCAATCAGAGTATGTCAACAGCATATTGGGCCTTGGGACTCATCTGAATAATCTAGGCGAGCTGGCAGTGCCTGTTGCGCCTCCACAGGCAGCTTGTCCTTCTCCATTAATGCATCCATGCCAGGTGCAGCTGAGCGGAGCAGGCCCAGCACCTGCTCTGCCCCTTGGTATACTCATTTCCTGAGGGGTCCTAAAACAGGCGTCAGGCCTCTCATTTTCATATATAAAAGACCTAACACCTGTTTTAGGTGGCAGCCAAGGATGCCTGAAAAATTGTCCGACCCAATTTTGGGTTGGATGTCTTTCATGTGTACTTTGTGGTGCAGTATGTTGATCCTTGAAATTGGGCCTTGTTGCACCCATTTTATGTCCGTAGAACAGGCACAAAGAAGTCCAATTTCTACCCCAATGTGTTCTTTTAATAATCAGGACTAAGATGGAAACTTGCTGGGTGACAGATGATGGTTGTTGCCAGCTGCAGTCAGGCCCTTTGATCTGCAGTTCAGCCAGGACGATGAAGCTCTTACTCAAGGCTAATCCAATTAAACATGACCAGGACAGTGATCAATTATCAGAGGCCTGAGCAAATTGTGAATGGTGTCTATGCATCATTTCTTTGAAAGTGGCTTGATTCATAGTTTTATATTCCGCAGCCTGTTGATTTAGGAAATATGTCTGTAATTCTTAGTTCAGTTTCAGTTGTATCAAAAGTTGACAGCTGGACTCTCATGAGGTAGGTAGGAATAGCACCTTATTCATGTACAAATATTCCATCACGCAATCTACTAAAATCTGTGACCTTAAAATCTTGCAGATTATTGCAGTCCGTGAGAAATAAGTTGCTCAATAAAATATTTAACTCTTTTGGACTGATTCAGTCTTTGTTTCTAAGGCTGAGATTTTGCTCACCTCAGTGGGTCCGGTGTGGCCGATGTCGGTGGCGGGTCACGGCCCCGCTGCTGGCTCCATCCTGCTGCCTAAAATGAACTTACCTCAATGGGGTTTGTTAAGCCCGCCCAGTGCGTTTGCCGGCTCAATTAGATGGTGCGGGTCTGGTGACATCATTCATGCCGCGTCTTGAGTCGGTTTCCTTAACGGAACCCTGGCCACCTTACTTCTGACGTTTGTGCTGTCAGTGTTCTACAGCACTGAAGTGCTGCAAACACTGACAATCACTGCACAGAGGTGCAGGGCTGCACCCAGGTTCTCCCATGACTCCCTCCATATGCTTATGGAGGGAGTCAGAGCACGTCAGAGCCAAAGGCCGGAATTTTCCGGGGTTTCTGCGGGCGGGATCGGTGGCAGGTCGGGTGGGAAAGTATTTTTTATTGACAGCGGGTCACAACACGCCTTTCCCAATGGCACGTCTGTCACTGCTGAGCAGATCCGACCAGCAGCGGTGGGCAACCCAATTAAACTCATTATAATCTACTTAACAGACCCATAACAGGCTTTTTTAACTTACTTTTTAACTTTAACTTCCTGGCCATGTGAACCACCCTGGTCGGTGACCACATCTGTCAACCTGAGGCGGGAGTTCAGTGGCCATTGCTCCAGCTGATTCCTTGGCAGCTTCAAATGTACAGTAAAAGTTCCCACCTGACAGATGATCACTTTCCTTAGCCATAAGCTGCTCCTGATTGCATTTCCAGAACAGGATCAGCAGGCTGAAAGTGTTTCCACCAAAGTCTCCATCCAGTCTCACCTCTTTACCTCTCTCACCATTGACAGATCACTTCTGTCATCTGTGCTTCACCTGCCATCTATTCCATCAGCATGGGTGCCATTTATACTGTCTCACCTTGGTCCTCAGATTCGGACCACAATGAGCCCCAACATCAGCAGCACCAGGCACACCGGCAGCACCAACAACAACACCAACCTTCTCCGCAATCACCAGATGCTGCACAGGACAGAGGGCATCAGTAACCGAGCACAATTGCCTGGGAGGCCAGGGATGGCCTCATCATGGCCAGAATTACTTAACTTTATGCCGTACACCCTGGCTGCCGCATGATGCGCCAGGTTGGCATCACCCCACACTAACACCATAAACTTCCCTACAATGACCAAGCCATTCCTTTCACATTTATCACCACTGCGGGTGGTACCGTTATGTCTCACCATTCACTATAACTCACTGAGCCACTTCCAAAGGTGCACACAAATCTGTCCAAGAACGCAAAGTGCTGAAAATAAAGATTTCAATGTTTGACAGCACATTAATACAAACTTTACATAAACATTGGATAAAACACTCAAGTGGCTACCCTTGTGTGTTGTTAGTTGGTATGATTGGACTAGGATGAAGGTGAGTGTGAGGGGTGGCCAGTGAGATGGGGATGTGATAATGTAGATAGAGAGAGAGGGATGAGTGGAGGTGCAAGGTAAGTTGGTATGAGTAAGGATGTGCAGGAGTAGGGTAGGGAAGGCAGTGTGATGGGGATGTGATGAAAGGCACAGAAGGATGAGGTTGAGTGTGGCTTTGTACTAACGTTTCGTGATCTACTGAGATCATTGAAATGTTTGCGCCACTGCACCCAGGTCCTCCTGACCACATCCCTGCTTGTGCCTTCCTCTGCAATCTCCAACCAGGCTGTTTTGGTCTCCTCCTGGTGAGGTCTCTTCCACCCATGGGAAGGGAAGAGAACCTCCCTTTGTGCTGTGACTCCCTCCATAAGCATATGGAGGGAGTCATGGGAGAGCCTGGGTGCAGCCCTCTGCCTCTGTGCAGTGATTGTCAGTGTTTGCAGCACTCCAATGCTGTAAAACACTGACAGCGTCAAAAGTAAGGTGGCCATGGTCCCTTTAAGGAAACCGGCTGATGGTGCGTCATGAATGTCGTCACCAGACCCACTTCCTCTAATTGGCCCAGAAAATGCGCTCGGTGGGCTTAACAAGCCCCACTGAGGTAAGTTCATTTTGGACAGCGGGATGGAGCCAGCAGCAGGGCCGTGACCCGCCACCAACCGCACTGGACCTGCCGAGGTGAGCAAAATCCCGGCCTAAGTATTTGTATTATCAGTACCATCTTGTGATTTTCTGCCTCCATGTGATAATATGACTTGCGAATTACTTTGATTATTATTTTAGTCTGAATGTAAGTCTGACAGAATGATATTTCCAGCCTTTGGGAAGGGACAGGAGAATGTGCTGGGAAGCCCATGTGGAGTGTGGTGGGAAGCCCACTTGAAGGCTGGAATTTTCCTTATCTCGGTGGGTCTGGTGCGGCTGGTGCCCGTGGCAGGTCCCGCTGTACAAAATGAACTTACCTTAATGGGGCCTATTAAGCCCGCCCAGCGCATTACCTGGCCCAATGAGATGGAGTGGGTCGGCTGACGTCATTCATGACGTGCTTTAAGCCGGGATCCTTAAAGGGACCCTGGCCACATTACATTTTAAGTTTAATCTAACATAGTGGGTGTTCAATCTTTACTGTACAATAATATAATGAAAGTTATATATGAGTGACAAACATTTTTTAATAAAATTATCATTAAGTAATATGACTTCATTAACAAATACGATCAAGAACATAATTTAAAAAGTACATTAATTGGGAAGTTATTGGTGCTTTAGTCACAAATCTATAAACTTCTGAATCAGTAACTGGTACAAATAAAAGATGTGTGTGTGTAGGTAATACATAAATTAAGTAGCTTTCAAATGTAATTGTAAAGGGGTGGATTGACAATCTTATGTAAGTTCAGCAGAAGAGCTGCGGAATCCCTGACAAACAGTGTAAGTGGTGCTTACAATATGTTTCTGGGATTTCTGCAGCTCTTCCGTTAAAGTTAACAATGGACAAGTGAGAGAACCTCTGCAGAAATTCATCCTAAAGTCTAAGACTGAAAAATTAAATTAGTCATATTCAGGGACTGAAAGCAAATTGAACCAATGGAATGAGTGATGAGAATGTAATTGTTACAGTTGATGACTTGATTTAATCTTTAACTGGACAATCACAGTATACTGTGAGAAAAACCTAACCAGAAACAACATAAAAATATATTTAAATCGTATGTGTCATTTTTTATAGTGCAGATTAATTCATTGCAATACTGTTCAGTTAGCAGGCAACAGCTGAGAATGGCCAGTGAAAAATTAACATTTACCAGTCGCTTTTCAAGTAGAACAGAATCGCCATCAATCTGTTAGCTGATGTAATCAACATGTTTTTATTGTGGTTTGTTTTCCATCAGCTGTCAAGTAATCAGCTGGAGCAATGGCCACGGAACTCACGCCTCAGGTTGACAGATATGGTTCCCAAGCTGCGTGAATCCCGTGGCCATGCAGGGAAATTTAAAAAGTAAGAGGTGAGAAGCCCACATGGAGTGAGGAAGAAGCCCACATGGAGTGAGGAAGAAGCCCACGTGGAGTGAGGTGAGAAGCCCACGTGGAGTGAGGTGAGAAGCCCAGGTGGAGTGAGGTGAGAAGCCCAGGTGGAGTGAGGTGAGAAGCCCACGTGGAGTGAGGTGAGAAGCCCAGGTGGAGTGAGGTGAGAAGCCCACGTGGAGTGAGGTGAGAAGCCCAGGTGGAGTGAGGTGAGAAGCCCACGTGGAGTGAGGTGAGAAGCCCACGTGGAGTGAGGTGAGAAGCCCAGGTGGAGTGAGGTGAGAAGCCCACGTGGAGTGAGGTGAGAAGCCCACGGTGGAGTGAGGTGAGAAGCCCACGTGGAGTGAGGAAGAAGCCCACGTGGAGTGAGGAAGAAGCCCACGTGGAGTGAGGTGAGAAGCCCACGGTGGAGTGAGAGAGAAGCCCATGTGGAGTGAGGAAGAAGCCCACGTGGAGTGAGGAGAGAAGCCCACGTGGAGTGAGGTGAGAAGCCCACGTGGCAGTGAGGTGAGAAGCCCACGTGGAGTGAGGTGAGAAGCCCACGTGGAGTGAGGTGAGAAGCCCACGTGGAGTGAGGTGAGAAGCCCACGTGGAGTGAGGAGAAGCCCACGTGGAGTGAGGTGAGAAGCCCACATGGAGTGAGGAAGAAGCCCATGTGGAGTGAGGAAGAAGCCCATGTGGAGTGAGGTGAGAAGCCCATGTGGAGTGAGGTGAGAAGCCCACGTGGAGTGAGGAAGAAACCCACATGGAGTGAGGTGAGAAGCCCACGTGGAGTGAGGTGAGAAGCCCATGTGGTTCAGCGGTGCATAATTCTAAAGGGTAATTTTTAGCCCTGTGGCCTACTATTCACGTCAGTGTACAAGTTTAAGTTCTTAGAAGGTTTGGATCTGTTTATGGAAGCTACCTTTTTTCGATGGCCACGAGTTGAAAGTGTTGGAAGAAAGTCCGAAATGTAAGAATGATTTCACGAGATTCTGTCTGCACTGTATCTCCATTTGTAGCTTTCAGGGCAAACTTGCCCAGTCATGGTCTCTTTGACCAAGCTTTTGATCACATGTCCTAATATCTCGTTATGTGGCTCGGTGTCAAATTTGGTTTGATAACGCTCCTGTGAAACGCCTTGGGACGTGTTACTATGTTAAAGGCGCGATATAAGTACAAATTGTTGTTCCACTTACCTTGGTCCTGGAGCAAACATGTTCCCACAGCCGAATTTCAGCTCCATCGTCAGACATTTTGTTACCAATCTTACCACAAACACTTTCCAAAAACAACTGTTCAGAACTCCTCCCCATAGATTATTATAATGAAAGATTACATCACTGAAGCCATAAACTCAAGGCAGGACAACATCGACCATGAGAAAGCAATAAATAAGTGATTTCTCTGCAGTCAATAGTCTACTTTTACATCGAGCTAACCCCTTTTTTTAGAAATAAATAAGTAGCATAATAAAAGTGAGTTTCAGAACCAGCTGATTATGGAAGGAGTTCATCTAACGCCGTCTATTATATATTAGTAAGCAATCTCTTTAAGGTTATCTCTAATTATTCCAAATGTACAAAGGATATTCTTTTTATTTCTTTTGTCAAGAAAATATGAAATTCTCCTGTTTTGTTTTTTTAATCATTCTCTTAAACTGATCATGTCCCTTTTGTCTTTGTAATTGTGTCACAATTGTTTTGTTTCCACCGTGATTCCCTTTGTCATTTTTTTGCTCTCTTACCTCTCTGCCCTTCACAGTCTCCCTGCCTTCTTTCTTCCACCTTGATGGCTGCTTCTTAATATTTCTGTGTGGGTGTTCCCCACAATTTCACACTGTCTCGCTCCGACAATATTTCTCAGTGTTAATGCTCACGGATGCAATGATACTTATGCTGGAGTACTGAACCATATTAATCTCTATGATCTCCAGTTCTTCATAGACCTGTTATGTCATTTGTCGGCCAGAAGTTGAATTTCAATATCAGTTTTGGACATCAAGTAAAGCAAATGATTAAGTGCTTTCACACTGGTTACCCTGATACTACATGTGTTTTGGCGTTATTACTGCCAAGTTGTATTTTAGACTATTAATCATGGGAGTAATGCATTATCACATAATTAGTACATTACCAACTGAACAATAATTAAAGGGAGTACCGGATTAAAATAAGCCAACTATTGATTTTCTATCACACTTGAACTATACTTGCGTGCAATTGTTATATTTTAAGTAGTGTTTAATATCTTTGCTCTGTGGAAGAAGTACTTAGTCACAAATCTGCCATATCGGTTCGAACAAACATAAAAATGCTACAATTTATAGAACAGTTGGAACTTATTATTGATTATAACAGACCTTCCCTTTTGTTCTTTCCTCCCCTCCCCCCTTTCCCTGCCCCTGCACTTGCTTAAAAACCTGTTACATCTCCAACTTTTTCCAGTTCTGACAAAGGGTCATCGACCTGAAACGTTAACTCTGTTTCCCTCTCCACAGATGCTGCCTGACCTGCTGAGTATTTCCAGCATTTTCTGTTTTTATTTATTATTGATTATAAGGGATTTGAGGATTTGTAATCAATGTATGATTTTTAAAAATAATGCATTAATAAATAGTACCTGTGATGCTGCTCATGCTGATTTGGAATATCCGTCTTTCCTGGACCTCTCTCGACACTTTTTTAAATGATGTCGATGGAGATGCAAGAGCAGGTTGATTACCCTGTAGACGATAGGTGGTGCATGGTGTAGGAATGGCAATAAAGGAGAAGTGAAGTAAATATCCTCAGAAATATGTTGTTGTCTTAACAAAAAATTATAAGAAAGCTCTAAAAATATTGAAGTAGAATTTAGGGAGGTGACGCCAGTAAAAGAATCCATGGTGTCAGTGGAGATGAGTGTCACATTAGTCACAGTGGTGCTGGAGTCTGTTCAGCCATCTTACAATGCAGACCAGAGGGCTTCAAGGAGGGCTACCTGCAGCATCTCTAATCTGCATTGAGCAAAGTGTTTAATGGTGGACTAGATCAGACAAAAAATTGATGAGAGAACCAACTTGATTAGCTAACTGCACTAAGTCAACTTCCATTATATGATGCAAGGACGTCCAGATTGAGATATTTCCAGGAAATGCAGGCACCAATGTGAATGTACCTCTCTTTAAGAGGTGCAGTCTTACTTTAAATAGTCCTCTGCAAGCCCACTGCAAATCCTGCCCTACAAGTACGCAGGTTGCTAGTCACCGAGAAGACCAGCGGGCAGCTCGCCAATGATATGTTAATAAGTCCTGGTGAAATCCATTGGGTCTCCGAATGATGACATGGGAGAAGAGGCCACCTGCCTCACTTGGCCAAAACCAGTTGCCAGTGAAAATTCCCTTTACTTACTTTTTTATATGCTATATATTGTGTTTGTATGAACAAGATGTTAGTGTACAGTAAATTTGCTGACATAGAATCATAGAATAGAATCACAGAATGGTTACAGCACAGAAGGAGGCCATTTGGCCTGTTGAGCCCATGCCAGCTCTCTGCAAGAGCACTTCAGCTAGTCCCATTCCCCCGCCTTTCCCCGTAGCCCTGCAATTTTTTTTCCTTCAGGTACTTAGTCAATTCCCTTTTGAAATCCATGATTGAGTCTACCTCCACCACCCTTTCAGGCACTGCATTCCAGTACCTAACCACTCGCTGCGTAAAAAAGTTTACCCTCATGTCGTCTTTGGTTCTTTTGCCAGTCACCTTAAATCTGTGTCCTTTGGTTCTCGACCCTTCTGCTATTGGGAACAGTTTCTCTCTATCTACTCTGTCTAGACCCCTCATGATTTTGAACACCTCTATCAAATCTCCTCAGAACCTTCACTGCTCTAGGGAGAACAACCCCAGCTTCTCCAGTCTATCTACATAACTGAGTCCCTCATCCCTGGAATCATTCTTGTAAATCTTTTCAGCACCCTCTCTAAGGCCTTCACATACTTCCTAAAGTGCGGTGCCCAGAATTGGACACAATACTCCAGTTGAGGCTGAACCAGTGTTTTATAAAGGTTCATCATAACTTCCTTGCTTTTGTACTCTATGCCTCTCTTTATGAATCCCAGGATCCCGTGTGCTTTTTTAACTGCTTTCTCAACCTGCCCTGCACATATACCCTAGGTCTCTCTGTTCATGCACCCCCTTTAGAATTGTACCCTTTAGTTTATATTGCCTCTCCTCGTTCTTCCGACCAAAATGTATCACCTTAAATGTTAAATTTCACCTGCCACGTGTCCGCCGATTCCATAAAAACATAAGAAATAGGAGCAGGAGTAGGCCATTCAGCCCTTCGAGCCTGCTCCGCCATTCAATGAGATCATGGCTGATCTTCTGCCTCAACTCCATTCACCAGCCCTATCGCCATATCCCTTGATGCCTTTACTAGTCAGAAATCTATCGACTTCTGTTTTGAATATACCCAATTACTGAGCCTCCATAGCCCTCTGGGGTAGAGAATTCCAAAGATTCACCACACTCTGTGTGAAGAAATTTCTTCTCATCTCGTTCCTGAATGTCCTACCCTTTATCCTGAGGCTGTGGCCCCTGGTTCGAGACTCCCCAGCCAAGGGAAACATTCTCCCAGCATCCACCCTATCAAGCCCTGTAATAATTTTGTATGCTTCAATGAGATCCCCTCTCATTCTTCCGAATTCAAGAGAATACAGGCCTAGTTTACTCAATCTCTTCTCATACGACAGTCCCGCCATCCCAGGAATCAATCTCGTGAACCTTCGTTGCACTCCCTCTCTGGCAAGTATATCCTTCCTTAGGTAAGGAGACCAAAATTGTACACAGTACTCCAGGTGTGGTCTCAGCAAGGCCCTATATAATTAGAGTAATACTTCTTTACTCCTGTACTCAAATCCTCTTGTAATGAAGGCCAGCATACCATTTGCCTTCCTAATGGCTTGCTGCACCTGCACATTCACTTTCAGTGACTCATGTACAAGGACACCCAGGTCCCTTTGAGCATCTGCATTCCACAATATTTCACCATTTAGGAAATACTCTGCCTTTCTGTTTTTTCTACCAAAGTGGATAACTTCACATTTATCCACATTATATTCCATCTGCCATGTTCTCGCCCACTCACTGAGCCTGTCGAGATCCCCTTGAAGCCTCTTCACATCCTCTTCACAACTGATACTGCCACCTAGCTTTGTATCATCAGCAAATTTGGAAATGTTATATTTAGTCCCCTCATCCAAATCATTGATATAGATTGTGAATAGCTGGGGCCCAAGCACCGATCCTTGTGGTACCCCACTAGTCACAGCCTGCCATCCTGAAAAAGACCCGTTTATCCCTACTCTTTGTTTTCTGTCTGTTAACCAATTCTCAATCCATGGTACTATATTACCCCCAATTCCATGTGCCCTAATTTTGTTCACCAGCCTGTCTATGTCCTCTTGAAGTCCATCACTATCCTCCTCACTGTTCACTATACTTTCAAGTTTTGTGTCATCTGCAAATCTTGACATTGTGCCCTGGACACCCAGGTCCAAGTCATTAATATATATCAAGAAAAGCAGTGGTCCTAGTACCGACCCCTGGGGAATTTATAATGGGGAACAAAGAAATGGCAGACCAATTAAATACATACTTTGGTTCTGTCTTCACAAAGGGGGACACAAATAAACTCCCAGAGATGTCGGGGAACATAGGGTCTAATGAGAGGGAGGAACTGAATGAAATCAGTATTTGTAGGGAAATGGTGTTGGGGAAATTGACGGGATTGAAGGCCGATAAATCCCCAGGGCCTGATAATCTACATCCTAGGGTACTTAAGGAAGTGGCCCTAGAAATAGTAGATGCATTGATGGTCATCTTCCAAAATTCTATAGATTCTGGAACAGTTCCCATGGATTGGAGGGTAGCTAATGTAACCCCACTATTTAAAAAAGGTGGTGGAGAGAAAACAGGGAATTATAGACCGGTAAGCCTGACATCGGTAGTGGGGAAAATGCTAGAGTCCATTATAAAAGGTGTAATAGCAGAGCACTTGGAAAACAGTGACAGGATCGGACAAAGTCAACATGGATTTACAAAAGGTAAATCATGCTTGACTAATCTACTGGAATTTTTTGAGGATGTAACTGGTAGAATAGATAAGGGAGGACCAGTGGATGTGATGTATTTGGACTTTCAGAAGGCTTTCGATAAGGTCCCGCATAAGAGAAAAGCGTGCAAAGTAAAAGCACATGGGATTGGGGGTAAGGTACTGACTTGGATAGAGAACTGGTTGGCAGACAGGAAGCAAAGAGTTGGAATAAATGGGTCTTTTTCCGAGTGGCAGGCAGTGACTAGTGGGGTACCGCAGGGATCGGTGCTAGGACCCCAGTTATTCACAATATATATTAATGATCTAGACGAGGGAACTAGGTGTAATATCTCCAAGTTTGCAGACAACACAAAGCTGGGTGGGCGTGTGTGCTGTGAGGAGGGTTCAGAGAAACTCCAGTATGATTTGGGCAGGTTGGGTGATTGGGCAGATGCATGGCAGATGCAGTATAATGTGGATAAATGCGAGGTTATCCACTTTGGTGGCAAAAACAGGAAGGCAGATTATTATCTGAACAGCAATAGATTGGGAAAAGGGGAAGTGCAACGAGACCTGGGTGTCCTTGTGCACCAGTCGCTGAAGGTAAGCATGCAGGTGCAGCAGACGGTTAAGAAGGCAAATGGTATGTTGGCCTTCATAGCGAGAGGATTTGAGTACAGGAGCAAGGATATCTTGCTGCAGTTGTACAGGACCTTGGTGAGACCACACTTTGAGTATTGTGTGCAGTTTTGGTCGACTTATCTGAGGAAGGATGTTCTTGCCATGGAGGGAGTGCAGCGAAGATTCACCAGACTGATACCTGGGATGGCAGGAATGACGTATGAAGAGAGATTGGGTCGATTAGGCTTATATTCGCTGGAGTTTAGAAGAATGAGAGGGGATCTCATTGAAACTTATAAAATTCTAACAGGACTAGACAGACTAGATGCAGGAAGGATGTTCCCGATGGCGGGGGAGTCCAGAACCAGGGGTCACAGTCTACGGATAAGGGGTAAGCCACTTAGGACTGAGATGAGGAGCAATTTCTTCACCCAGAGAGTGGTGAACCTGTGGAATTCTCTACCACAGAAGGCAGTTGAGGCCAATTCATTGAATATATTCAAGAGTTAGATGTATTTCTTAAGGCTAAAGGGATCAAGGGATATGGGGAGAAAGCAGGGACAGGGTACTAAATTTGGATGATCAGCCATGATCTCATTAAATGGCGGAACAGACTCGAGGGGCCGAATGTCCTACTCCTGCTCCTATCTTCTATATTTCTATGTTTCTATGGAATGCCACTGTGTACCTTCCTCCAGTCCGATAAACACCCGTTCACCACTACTCTCTGTTTCCTGTCAATTAGCCAATTTTGTATCCATGCTGCCACTGTCCCTTTTATTCCATGGGCTTCAAGTTTGTTGGCAAGCCTATTATGTGGCACTTTATCAAATGCCTTTTGGAAGTCCATGTACACCACATCCACCACATTGCCCTCATCAACCCTCTCTGTTACCTCATCAAAAAACTCAACCATTTAGTTAAACACGATTTGCCGTTAACAAATCCGTGCTGGCTTTCCTTAATTAATCCACACTCGTCCGAGTGACTGTTAATTTTGTCCTTGATTATTGTTTCTAAAAGCTTCCCCACAAGAGATTGGTGAGCAAAGTTAAAGTACATGGGATTGGGGGTAATGTGTTGACGTGGATTGAGAACTGGTTGGCACACAGGAAACAAAGAGTAGGAGTAAATGGGTACTTTTCAGAATGGCAGGCAGTGACCAGCGGGGTACTGCAGGGTTCGGTGCTGGGACCCCAGCTGTTTACATTATATATTAATGATTTGGACGAAGGGATTAAATGTAATATCTCCAAATTTGCGGATGACACTAAATTGGGAGGCAGTGTGAACAATGAGGAGGATGCTAGGAGGCTACAGAGTGACTTGGACAGGTTGGGTGAATGGGCAAATGTATGGCAGATGAAGTACAATGTGGATAAATGTGAGGTTATCCACTTTGGTGGTAAAAATAGAGAGGCGGACTATTACCTGAATGGTGGCAGATTAGGGAAAGGGGAGGTGCAACGAGACCTGGGCATCATGGTACATCAGTCACTGAAGGTGGGAATGCAAGTGCAGCAGGCAGTCAAGAAAGCAAACGGAATGATGGCCTTCATAGTAAGGGGATTTGAGTACAGGAGTAGGGAGGTGATGCTGCAGTTGTACAGGGCCTTGGTGAGGCCACACTTGGAGTATTGTGCGCAGTTTTGGTCTCCTAACTTAAGGAAGGACATTCTTGCTATTGAGGGAGTGCAGCGAAGGTTCACTAGATTGATTCCTGGGATGGCCGGACTGACATATCAAGAAAGATTGGGTCAACTGAACTTGTATCCTCTGGAGTTCAGAAGAATGAGGGGGGATCTTATAGAGACATTTAAAATCCTGACTGGTTTAGACAAATTAGATGCGGGCAGAATGTTCCCAATGTTAGGGAAAATTAGAACCAGGGGTCACAGTCTAAGGATTAAGGGGAAGCCATTTAAGACTGAGCTGAGGAGGAACTTCTTCACCCAGAGAGTGGTGAATCTATGGAATTCTCTTCCACAGAAGGTTGTTGAGGCCAGTTCGCTAAATATATTCAAAAGGGAGTTAGATATAACACTCACAACTAGGGGGATCAAGGGGTATGGCGAGAAAGCAGGAATGGGGTACTGAGGTAGCATGTTCAGCCATGAACGCATTGAATGGCGGTGCAGGCTCGAAGGACCGAATGGTCTACTCCTGTACCTATTTTCTATGTTTCTATGTTTCTATGTTTACTGAGGTTAAACTTACTGGCCTGTAATTGCTGGGTTTATCCTTACACTCTTTTTTGAACAAGGGTGTAACATTTGCAATTCTCCAGTCCTCTGGCACCACCCCCGTATCTAAGGAGGATTGGAAGATTATGGCCAGTACCTCTGTAATTTCTACCTTTACTTCCCTCCGCATCCTAGGATGCATCCCAACTAGTCCTGGTGACTTATCTACTTGAAGTACAGCCTGCCTTTCTAGTTCCTCCTCTTGATCAATTTTTATCCCATCCAGTATCTCAACTGCCTCCTCTTTCACTATGACTTTGACAGCATCTTCTTCCTTGGTAAAGAAAGATGCAAAGTACTTAGTCATGCCCTCTGCCTCCACGCGTAGGTCTCCATTTTGGTCCCTAATCGGCCCCACCCCTCCTCTAACCACCCGTTACTATTATATGCCTATAGAAGACTTTTGGATTCCCTTTTATGTTAGCTGCCAATCTATTCTTATACTCTTTTTGCCCCTCTTATTTCTTTTTTCACTTCCGCTCTGAACATTTTACACAGGTTGCTATGTGCTAATTGCTTATGCTATTGTGTAAAAAATAACTTAACAGGAGCTGAGGACATGGTGATCTGGAAATTGGCCCTGAAAAAGAGCCTCCAAGTCCCCAAAATGGCAGCAGGAAGCTTGTGGACACCTCCGACTGGAAGTGTGCCGCCCGCCATTTGAGTAAGGATAAATAAGAGGCATCCTTTACCCATGCCTGAAGCAGACATTAGGCCCATATACAAATAAGTGTCACCCCTGCATAACTGATTTGCCCTGAGGCAGCCAGCGCTATCACTTGCTGCACTTGCAAACCAACACTAAAGAATGCCTGGAACAAAAAAAGATAAGTTATTGACTTCTGAATGTGGAGCCAGGAGGAGCAGGAGTATAAAACTGAACACAAAAATCTTAAAAGTACTGGGAGACACCTAAAAATTGGACTCCTGTTTAATATTTTCTAACATATCCAATCTTATCCCTCATCCAGAGCTTTCCCTGCTGATAAACTGTTGCTGCCCTTCCAAAGGCCAAAACTACTAGCTGTGACACTCCCACACAACTTCAACATCAAATCAACAGCTTCTGCAGAATGATGACTTCTGAAACATTCTGCACACAGAACAAATACAATGAGAGAAAATCTATATTTTTCCCTGGTGTGCAATAAGGAAACAAATTTTGCCACATACGCAATAGCTTTTAGTGCCTTGTGTATCCTTTTACATTGTGGGTAATTTGTCCCTTGTGCATTTCAGAATGTACATGTACAAAATCATTAGTTATTTTTGTACTTCATAAACATTAATTAGGAGTATAACCAGCCACTTTGCCTATCGATTAAATTCCCTTTCCAATTTCACAGTTAGGCTGAATGTTCTAATAAAACCTATTTGAAATGAATTTGAAGTGTGTCCAAATCAAAAACAGATATGCTGCAGCATTCAACTTATTTTAAAAAATTCACTTGTCTGTGTTTGATGAAACTTTGAAGCAAAGGACAGAAAAAAAGATGGAGTAGGATGGAGCAGAATTCAGAAAATGTGCAGAATATATGTCCAATAACATTGTTAAATGATTGCACTTTGTAATTGAATCCTGTATATTAAAACTGATTGACAAATGTATTTCAGAAACTAACATTTCTTTTATTTTGTTTGTATATATTTTTTACAGTGGAAGGGGACCTATTCAACTTCTTTTCTTCCCCAAATTTGCATAAATGTGGAGCTGCAAAGATGATAATTTCTTAATTTGGTTCAAAACTAAATAGAACCTTCCAAAACCTATGGAGGGAATTTTGTTATTCGTAAGAACATGTACAGGTATCTCTGCCATTCTGACTATCATACCCTAGACAGGGTAAAGGCAGTGGCTCATTTACATGTAAATGTGTTCAGTAAATCAATTGCAGGCATAGCACTTGTATGCAAGTAGATTTGACTGCACATTGACCCTCCCACATCCAGAAGGATTCATATATTTAATTGAAATCCTAAATTGATTGACATGGGCAAGAAAATTGCAAAGGTGAACCTGAAGGATTTTTGTGTCACCGTTGTTTTTTATTTCTACAGTTGTCTTCCTTGCCTTAAGGTGTGGGCATAGTCTCATGGGTACAAGTCCCTTGTCAAAGTGGCTATGATTCATGTGTGATCCTTACCAGACTATTCAAATGTGGACATCATCACACTTAAATCTACTCCTATTCTCTTAATCTCCACATTTGTACTTCCAGCAGAAGTTTCTGAATTATGATCAGGTTTGAGAATCCTTGACAAACCTTATCCAAAGGTTCTGAGCCCAACTGTACCACCTCTGCTACCACTGTGCCTAAGGTTGGCTAGTCTGCCCTGACTGGCAATTAAATCTGAATCTTCATTTTCCTGATCTGGATGGCTCAGCTACTTATTGAATAAACTCATGGGGTAATATGGTACTGGTCATTTTTAACATGGTTCCCAAATTTCTACAATTGTCATCAAGGGTCTCCGAAAAAATAAATGATTGTACTGCATTGCACTCCCCCTCCCAATTTTCTGCTGAAGACATGGGATAGATTGTTTGTCTTCACGCCTGGGTGGTAATCTGGCGGAATGGATCATCCGCCCTTTATAGAACCTGGAATGGATCACCCACCCTTTATAGAACCTGGAATGGATCACCCACCCTTTGTAGTGGGTGGGTGCCGCAACAGCAACATGTGGGAGTTTGTGGAGAGCATAGCGATCCCAGATGACCACGTCTGCAGTAAGTGCCTGCATCTCGAGGAACTTCAGCTCAGAGTTGTTGAGCTGAAGTCCGAGGTGCAGACATTGTGGGCATCAGGGAGGGGGAGAGTTACCTGGACACCGTGATCCAGGAGGCAGTCACACCAATTAAGTTAGGTAGTGGTACAGGTCTGGTTAGTGGTCAGGGACAGAAGGACGTGACTGTGACTCAGGGGACTCCAGGTGCAGTGATGGAGGAGCCTCGGCCTTTGACCTTATCCAACAGGTATGAGGTTCTTGCTGCCTGTGTGGATGAGGGCAAAGTCTGCAGGGTGGATGAGCAACCTGACCATGGCACTATGGTAAAGGAGCCCATTGAAGTTGGGTGTCTGAAAAGGAATATGGTAGTGGTAGGGGACAGTATAGACAGGGGGATAGATACTGTTCTCTGCAGCCGCGTTCGTGGGTTCCGAAGGCTGTGTTGTCTGCCTGGTGTCAGGATTAAGGATATCTCCTTGCAGCTGGAGAAGAACTTGGAGTGGGAGGGGGCGGTTCCAGTTGTTCTGATCCTTTAGGAACCAATGACATAAGTAGAACTAGGAATGAGGTTCTGCTGAGAGAGTTTGAAGAGCTAGAGTCGGAATTAAAAAACAGAACCTCAGGTAATAATCTCTGGATTATTAACTGAGCCACGCACAAATTGGCATTGGGATAAACAGATTAGAAGATTGAATGCATGGCTGAAAGAGTGTTGTGGGAGGCAGGGGTTTCAATTTATGGGGCACTGGCACCAGTACTGGGGAAAGAGGGAGCTGTTCCATTGGGACAGGATCCACTTACACCAGGCTAGGATCAGTGAACTGGTGAATCGAATAACTAGGGTGGTAGATAAGGCTTTAAACTAAGGCAGTGTCTATTTGCAACACCAGATTTCTGATTGGTCTCCTTGGAGGACAAGACATACTCAACAGTTTGTCTGGAATGTGTAATTTGATACTGCCTGCTGTAGACAACGCTGCAATGTGTAATTTGATCCACTACAGAATGTAGAAGTATAGTTAGCTTTGTCAAGATCTGCTGTTAATAGTATTCTTCAATTGTAATTATAATTGTCCTTGGCTGGTAAAATAAAAGACTTTGGGCTAGAAATTCATTATAGCCCAGGAATGGGCGGTATCTTTAGAAAAGTTTGAGAATTAGCACCAGGCGCTAATGCTTTAGACCGCACGCAAAATTCATTTTCACTGCTCAAAGAAATCATTGGGGTGCTAAATCAAGTGTTTTTAAGCCCTAGCTTAGTGGTGTTACACTCAAAGGATGGACCAATATTGGGTGCAGTCTAATCTCAAATCATCATAGCCACAGGCTTTTCACAGTACTTAAAGGGAAGGTTCATTGATACTGCAGTACCTCATTCTCAGCATTGCTGGCTGTGCAGCTGCCTCAGCAAGGAGAAGCACATCAAGGAGAAAGAGTCGGAGGATTGAAGCAGGTGTGCCCATGGCAGATCCACCTCAGTCGGGTGGTCAGGGTGATTGAATGCTTCAACAAATGCTACATACCACCATCTGTACCACAAGCTTCACACACTGCCCAAAGCACCACACCCCCAACGCTCACCCAACAATCTCTACGTACTAACACTTACACCCACATCTCACAGCTTGCACGCAATGACAGCTATTCAACTATGGCAGGCACAAGGATCATTAGTTATTAGAATCAATGCGATATGTGTGATATGTTTATGCATTAATGTATTAATTAAGTTTGCAATATTTTGTGGTCTCCCTCATTTTACCTTTGCGCCCAGGAGGACGCTGTGATATGGCATGACACAGGGAAGGTATGATGGGCATGTGGTGAGCAAAAGGGATCTGGGGTTTAAGTCATCCTGGTAGGAGCCCTGATGTCTCTCCTCATCCCTCTGCAACATGTTCTTGTATTTCTCGCTGCCTATGCTCCCTCCGCCGTAGATCCTGGAGGGCGAGGTGGCAGCCAGTACAGTCCCCATTAATGTTGCCAAGTGTAGCAGTTTGAATCTTTGAACAATAAATGTAGCCACTTTGCACTTGCCAGAACAACACTGATAAAAAAGAACCTTGAAATTACTTGTGCAAACTCATCCACCAGCTGAAACTGACAAGAGACCACAGAAACTAACCTGCCCTGACAGCTGAGAGTGATTAATGCGGATGCCTTTAAATAGCGTCCATGGAGCCGGCGTCCGTCAGCTGTGCGCCTCCTCTCCCTGTCGCTGTCTGGTCAAGGCACAAAAGTAAGTGTCCATAATGAATTTGGCAGATCAGGCGCCCAGTGAGCATTGCACGCTCACTGATGTTACAATCTATCTGGCGTTGAAGTTCCCGGTGGTACCTCGTACCGGTGGCGCAAAGGGAGTCCGGATTTGATGTGCACCACCAAATTCACCTTGCCCCCGCGCTACTGCATCAGCGCCCCATTAGCGCTGAAAGGAGAAAGGCACAAGGGTAGGGTTGTGGTGAGGGGAGGGTGTAAAACAAGATGTGCATGCTTACACCATCAGTAGCTTGTAAGTGAGAAGAGTTTGTGGGATGAGGGGGAAGTGGGATGTCAGAAAGATTTTAAGAGAAGGGAGCACTATCCGTGGCTAACTAAGGAAGTAAAGGATGGCATCAAATTGAAAACTAAAGCATATAATGTTGCCAAGATTGGTGGGAGGCCAGAGGATTGGGAAAATTTAAAAACCAGCAAAGGATGACTAAAAAAAAATAAAGAGAGAGAAGATGAATTATGAGAGTAAACTGGCAAGAAATATTAAGACAGAAAGTAAAAGGTATATAAAAAGGAAGAGAATAGTTAAAGTAAATGTTGGTCCCTTAGAGAATGAGAATGGGGAATTAATAATGGGGAACGGGGAAATGGCAGAGACTCTGAACAAATATTTTGTATCTGTCTTCATGGTAGAAGACACTAACAACATCCCAATAATGGACAATCAAGAGGCCACAGGGAGGGGGGAACTAAAGACAATCACTTTCACTAAGGAAAAAGTACTTGGTAAAATAATGGGACTAAAAGACAACAAGTCCCCTGGACCAGATGGCCTGCATCCCAGGGTCTTAAAAGAAGAGGCTGCAGAGATAGTGGATGCATTGGTTGCAATATACCAAAATTCCCTGGACTCTGGAGAGGTTCCAGCGGATTGGAAAACCGCAAATGTAACACCCCTATTTAAGAAAGGAGCGAGACAGAAAGCAGGAAACTATAGACCAGTTAGCCTAACATCTGTCGTTGGGAAAATGCTGGAGTCCTTCCTTAAGGAAGCAGTAGCAGGGCATTTGGAAAATCATAATGCAGTCAAGCAGAGTCAGCATGGTTTTATGAAAGGGAAATCATGTTTAACAAATTTGCTGGAGTTCTTTGAGGATGTAACGAGCAGGGTGGATAGGGGTGAGCCAGTGGATGTGGTGTATTTGGATTTCCAGAAGGCATTCAATAAGGTGCCACATAAAAGGTTACTGCATAAGATAAGAGCTCATGGAGTTGGGGGTAATATATTAGCATGGATAGAGAATTGGCTAGCTAACAGAAAGCAGAGAGTCGGGATAAATGGGTCATTAAACTTCTTCCTGCACTGGATGCAATAGAGCCTAATGAGAGGTGATCTCATTGAAACATAAAAAATTCTTAGAGGCTTGACAGGATAAATGCTGGGAGGATGTTTCCCCAGGTTGGGGAGTCTAGAACCAGGGGTCACAGTCTCAGAATAAGGAGTCACTCATTTAGGACTGAGATGAGGAGAAATCTCTTCACTCAAAGAGTTGTGAATCCTTGGAGTTCTCTACCCAGAGGGTTGTGGATGTTCAGTCATTGAGTATATTCAAGGCAGAGATCAATAGATTTTTCGATGTTAAGGGAATCAAGGGATATTGGGATAGTGTGGGAGTTGAGGTAGAAGATCAGCCATGATCTTATTGAATAGCGGAGCAGGCTCGAAGGGCCGAATGGCCTATTCCTGCTCCTATTTCTTATGTTCTAATGTATTGAACCCAGAATGGACCTCCTGCCCTTTATAGAATCCCGAAAGGATCTCCAGCCCTTTATAGAATTCAGAATGGATTTCCCACCCATTATATAGCCCAGAATGGATCTCCCGGCTTTTACGGAACCCGGAATGAATCTCCTCCTATTTATAGAATCAGCCCAATGTTCATTCCATTGAATGAAGTTGAAAATCTATTTCATTGATTCTTGTTGGGATAAAGTTCCAGAGATGCAAGCTAGCCTCTGTCACCTTACACACCTGGCTGCACTTTAGTGTGTGTGTGTCGGCAGGTTATATAGCCATTCAGAGTGTCATAGTGCCCAATGCTGTCCTCACGTGATGTCCATGCACAGTACATTCCAGCATGTATTTCTGCTAGCGCTGTTCCCTTTGTTAGCTTAGGGACACTGAGGCCACTGTAGCACTGATGCAGCCAATATAAGCTAAAAGTACACTTTGGAGATTCAATCTGGAAATTTCCTGAACTGCATTGTTAGTTCCACACCAGGCAGTACATTTACTCACTGAGCCACCTGGAGACCAAATGAAATTTTCAGAAAGAAAAGCCTATGGCCATTATTTTGCAGTGGGCTGCAGAAGTTGGGTGGCTGACAGTGATCAGGGGTGAGAAGAATAAAGAAGGCATTGGGTATCATTCTGTGTAAACCAGATGTAATAAAAGGAATTAATGAGCTTCCTAGTTTCTCTTCTACTCTATTATTGATTTACCTGTATGAAAATGTACACAAGCATCATTGCAAGAGTCCTCTGCAATATTATTATTGCGGCCAATTCATCCAGATGAATTTTAGCGAGATTACTTCTCACCTCTCGCTCCTCCTTTGAAACCTACCTCTTTGACCAAGCTTTTAGTCACCTGTACTAATATCTCCTTATGTGGCTCAGTGTCAAATTTTGTTTGATAATCGCTGCTGTGAAGCACCTTGCGATGTTTTACTGCATTAAAGGCACTATATAAATGCAAGTTGGTATTGCAGCAAGATTGCAAACATGTTCGTCATAAATGAGTTTAGAATTTTACTGCACAGAGGTATTTATGTGTAATAATGAAAAGTAAAGAAAAATGGGGAAATCCAAATGGCAACTTTGAAAAATGTCTTTGTCACAGATAAAGTGGAAAGGAATGATATTAATTTCCTTTAATTGTGAGAGCCGTAAACATTCATGGGAGATTTTCAAGCAAGATATGGTTTTGCTTTTGTATTCCAATACAACTGTAGAAGGCTACTGAGCAAGCACAAAAGAACAGTGATTGATGTGAAAAGTCTATTATCTGCCCTGATCCTGGTATAAATTGATATCACATGGTCAAGGTTGTAACCCTGGGTCTCTCAGAAAGCCACTGTAATCCTATCATTATTCATCTCTGATGAATTAGCAAGAAAACAATAACCAGATATAACAATGAGCAAATAAAAACAAAAGCCTGATTCATTGCTAGCTTCTCATGCAGGACTAAAGTTGAAATGGATTGGTTAGTAGAATTTGAATAAAATGCTGTACCTCAGCTGTCCGCATGCTGTCAGTCCATGGTCGTATGTAATTATGAATCAGTGACCAGAAATGCCCTTTTATGTCTATGTGATATTAATCTACAACAATTACATCACAAACCAAGTGAAAATATTATTTATGTTTGTCAGCCATTTAGTTTTTAAGATATACGTTTCATACAACAAAAGGGATCAAAATTGCTGTGATTTGCCTGATTTGATATAATTCAGCACTGGCAGAGTTCCAGGAACAGAGTCCAGACTCTTCTCTTGCTTGGGTTTGGAGAAATTGTGTGATGTGGGATGGTGACATTCTAAAAAGAGGAGAAAATTAAATTTTAATAAAGGATTTGCAGCTGACCTAGTAAGATATCCTTAGTGGCAGAGTTCTTATCACCCCCATGTATGGTGTATTGTCTCGAAGGGACCAGGAGCAATAGTCCAACAAAGGCCTGTGACCTGCAGGCACCACTGTCTCATTTTGTGTTACTGGTGCTGTTGCCTCAATCAAAATCTATTGGAGGTCACAGATCTGCAATTCCCAATTCTAAAAAGGAGGAGACCGGTGAGATCCTATTTCTACAATAGAGGGAACCCAACTCCAAGGTTCCAGTTTTAAATAGAGATCAAATAGCAATCCATTACAACATTCCTACATTACAACAGTGACTACACTTCAAAAAGTACTTCATTGTTTGTAAAACGTTAAATTGGGACGTCCGGTGGTCATGAAAGGCGCTATATACATGCAAGTCTTTCTTTTTTCATTAGACCCAAGAAAATGTGGGTCTCCCTCGGCCTCTACATTACAGAAGACCATTGACTGTGGGAGGGGGAACTAAATTAAGAAGGAATCTGTTTGTTGTCTTGATTATATCAGGTCATGATTATTAAAAGACATTAGAATGATACAGCACAGAAGGAGGTCATTTGGCCCATCGTGCCCATTGTCAAAAGTGTAATGCAAAAAAAATGCTCTGATAAGTAGGGCTCCAGAAACTAGGGATTAATCTGGGTTGTCATAACCAGTTAGATTCTAAATGACTCTCAAAAGAAATTGAGTTGCCAGCCTCAGCAAAAAGCATTGGAAGCCTGAAACAATTGTTTAGAGGCCAGATGTCCTCCTGTAGCCCTGCACAGTTGACATGTGCAATTTCAATGTGCAAGTTATCCACTGCAAAATTTCAAAAAAAAATCTATATATACAAAGGAATTGATGACAGGAGTAAACAACAAAAATAGCTGTGGTTTGTTAAAGCAATTGTAAGAAATCCCTATGATGATTGTCTGCAAACCATACTTTAGACATTGAAAGCATATGATATTCTTTTATTGCAAGAGAGGCTAAATGCTTTTTGCAAGTGTTATTCACAGTAATTCAGCAGTATGGCTGGACTCTCACGTTTAAATTCTCAAACAATAGAAATGCTGAGCAGCTAAATGTCTGTACTTAGCAATCACTAAACATGAAAAAGCCAGGCCGGAATTTTGCCTACCTCAGCGGGTCCGGTGCGGACGGTGTCCGTGGCGGGTCGCGACCCCGCTGCTGGCTCCAGCCCGCTATTGAAAATGAAATTACCTTCATGGGGCCTATTAAGCCCGCCCTGCGCGTTATATGACCCAATTAGATGGAGCGGGTCTGGTGATGTCATTCATGACGCGTTTTCAGCCGGGATCTTTAAAGGGACCATGGCCACATTAGATTTGAAGTTTAATCTAATATAGTGCTGTTAATGCACAACAGCATTGGAGTGCAGCAAACACTGACAATGACTGCACAGAGGCAAAGGGCTGCACCCAGGTTCTCCAATGACTCTCTCCATATGCTTATAGATCTTCTTCCCTTCTGATGGGTGGAACAGACCTCTCCAGGAGACCAAAACAGCCTGGTTGCAGATTGAAGAGGAGGTCACAAGCAGGAGGACCTGGGTGCAGTGCCACAAATGCTTCAATGATCTCATTAGATCAGGAAACGTTAGTACAAAGCCACACTCAACTGCATCCTGCTGTGCCTCTCATCCAATCCCCATCACTCTGCCTTCCCTACCCTACTCCTGCACATCCTTACTCACACCAACTTACCCTGCACCTCCACCCATCCCTCTCTAGCTATATTATCACATCCCCATCTCACTAGCCACCCCACACACTCACCCTCATCCTAGTGCAATCATACCAACTAACAACACACAAGGAGGCCACTTGGGTGTTTTATGTAACGTTTCTGTTGATGTGATATCAAACATAAAAATCTTTATTTTCAAAACTTTCCGGTCTTGGATAGATTTGTGTGCACCTTTGGAAGTGGCTTAGTGAGTTGCAGTGAATGGTGAGACATAACGGTACCCCCCGCAATGGTGATGAATATGAAAGGAATTTAATTTTAATTAATTTATGGGATGTGGGTGTCGCTGGCAAGGCCAGCATTTATTGCCCATCCCTAATTGCCCTTGAGAAGGTGGTGGTGAGCCGCCTTCTTGAACCGTTGCAGTCCGAGTGATGAAGGTACTCCCACAGTACTGTTCGGTAGGGAGTTCCAGGATTTTGACACAGTGACGATGAAGGATCGGCGATATACTTCTAAGTCAGGATGGTGTGTAACTTGGAGGGGAACTTGGAGGTGGTAGTGTTCCCATGCACCTACTGCCCTTGTTCTTCTAGGTGGAAGAGGTCGCGGGTTTGGGAGGTTCTGCCGAAGAAGCCTTGGTGAGTTGCAGCAGTGCATCTTGTAGATGGTACACACTGCAGCCACGGTACGCCAGTGGTGGAGGGAGTGAATGTTTAAAGGGGTGCCAATCAAGCGGGCTGCTTTGTCCTGGATGGTGTCGAGCTTCTTGAGTGTTGTTGGAGCTGCACTCATCCAGGCAAGTGGAGAGTATTCCATCACACTCCTTACTTGTGCCTTGTAGATAGTGGAAAGGCTTTGGGGAGACTCGCCGCAGAATACCTAGCCTCTGACCTGCTCTTGTTGCCACAGTATTTATGTGGCTGGTCCAGTTAAGTTTCTGGTCAATAGTGACCCCCAGGATGTTGATGGTGGGGGATTCGGCGATGGTAATGCCGTTGAATGTCAAGGGGAGGTGGTTAGACTCTCACTTGTTGGAAATAGTCATTGCCTGGCAGTTCTGTAGCGCGCATGTTACCTGTCGCATATCAGCCCAAGCCTGAACGTCGTCCAGGTCTTGTTGCATGTGGGCATGGACTGCTTCATTATCTGAGGAGTTGTGAATGATGCTGAACACAGTGCAGTCATCAGCGAACATCCCCATTTCTGACCTTATGTTGGAGGGAAGGTCATTGATGAAGCAGCTGAAGATGGTTGGGCCTAGGACACTGCCCTGAGGAACTCCTTCAACCAATCATCACAACCAATGGCTTGGTCATTGTAGGGATGCTTTATGGTGTTGGTGTGGGGTGGTGCTAACCTGGCGCATCATGTGGCAGCCATATGGGTGTACAGCATAAAGTTAACTAAATCTGGCCATAATAAGGCCATCCCCGGCCTCCCGGGCAGCAATGTGCTTAGGTGCTGACGCCCTGTGTCCTGTGCAGCATCAGGTGATTGCAGAGAAGGTTGGTGTTGTTGTTGGTGCTGCTGTTGTGTCTGGTGCTGCTGGTGTTGGGGCTCATCGTGGTCCGTTTCTGATGACCAAGGTGAGACAGTATTAACGGCACCCATGCTAATGGAATAGATGGCAGGTGAAGTAGAGATGACAGAAGCGATCTGTCAATGGTGAGAGAGTTCTTCCAATGAGGTGACACTGGATGGAGACTTTGCTGGAATCACTTGCAGCCTGCAGAATCTGTGCTGGAAATGGACTGAGCAACAGCTTCTGCCTGAGGAAAGTGATCATCTGTCAGGTGGGAGCTTTTACTGTACATTTAATGCTGTCAAGTAATCAGCTGGAGCAATGGCCACTGAACTCCTGCCTCAGGTTGACAGACGTGATTCCTGAGTTGCGTGAATCCCGTGGCCATGCAGGGAAATTTAAAAAGTAAGTGGAAAAAAGCTCTTAAGTGCCTGTAAACTACCTGATAATGATTTCAATTGGGTCGCCCGCCACTGCCCGTCGGGTCAGTTCCACGATGACAGACATGCCTGGGGGAAAGGCACGTGGGGGCGGGATGACAGTGGGTTCCTGACCCGCTGTCAAAAAAAGCAATTTTATCACCCAACCCACCACCGATCGCGCCCGCTACCACACCGGAAAATTATGGCCCCAGTGTTTTCTGTGGACTAATTCAATAATGAAGCTTTTTCAATGATATATATGTTTGTATTTTGTAAGATGGGAGTTAAATCTTTTAAAAATCAGAAAGTGTTACCATTACAAAATATTATGGCTTAGAATCATAACAAAATGCTGCTTCATTTGCCCGTAAGGCTCATCTTCTGTACATTTCTATCTTGCTGTTAATCTTTGCAGCGGTTTTCTGTATCTATTCCCCATAACCCCATTGTCTCCAATATATTGCAGTGCTGGGGAGATATGCACTATTTAATGGGTAAATAGAGACCTCCTAAAACAATTGATTAATGTAGGAATTTCTTTGCAATTAGCACGTCTGAACAAAAATAAAATATCGACATTCTTTCAAGGGTAGCAGACTTACTTTTTCCCCAGAATTGATAGATGAGTTTAGTTTTGACTGGCCTCTTCTTACTAATATTTACAACATACTTTCAATCAGTACTTAATACAGTTTGAGGCAACCTGTGACCTCTTTTGGCAAATTAATTCTAATAAACACAGAAATGAAATGAATTCCATCAGGATATTCCCAACAAATCATTGCCTTTGAGCTAAAAACAGCCCTGACTCTTGAAATGACTTGACTCTCAATGGTAATTATTTGAAAATTAGAAGCAACACAGTGGAAGCATGGGAAGAGATTCATGTCCCTAATAAATGAACCTGTATATAGCAGATGGAACTATAATGTAAAGTATTACATAGTTCTGCCACAAATTCAGAACCTATCTTAATTGAGATGCATACTCAGAGTTCCTCTAAAGAATGATTTTCACCAGTCATACAAATTATCTGTTGGGGAATTCAGAAGCAGAAGTGGGTCTCTTTTAGCACTGCCCAAGTACTGGGTCAACCAGAAAATGTTATACCATCTGTGGAACTTCTTCTTCTTTCGTATGGTAGTAGCAAAGCAAATCAAATGTCAGTATCTAAGTTGGATATCCAGGCCAAAGCGTGGATATCTTGTCGGCTGCCTGCAAATTTCCTCTGGGGGCAGTGTGCTTGTTGTTAAATGGGATTTAACTTCTTGTTAAATCGACCTCCCCGTGACAGTAGCAAATCAAGCAAATCTGTGGAAGTGGACAATGTGATCACTCCAAATGAAAAATGGTAACGTTAATGTGGAGAAGAAGTGGGAAAAAAACTGAGGAAAACATTTTACAAATAAAGTTCTTTTTGCTCCACATTTTTCTTTATAGGAGCAGTTTGTCATTCTCTACTTGTCTCTCAGCACTTTGTACTCTGCACTTGCTACCTGACAGTTGCTGCAATGTAGCCTGCTTTGGTCAGAAAAGTAGAATATTCTGAGTCGTGAACTTCTCATTACTGCAATTATTGTCATTCTATGATCAACTGAGATATGGGATGAATTTTAGAATAATTCTCAATGCATGAAGAGAAAATTCTGCTTTTGTTGTTTTCTTTACCGAAGATGAACATTCCTCTATACTAAGTCGACTCTACTATGCATTGAGGAAACATACTCAAAGTAGTGACTTGAGTTACGAGCAGCTCTAAAACATAAAGGGGGAAAAATTGGGTCGCACCCCCTTTGGGGTGCTAACTTTGCTGGGGTGCTACTTTTAGCGCCCTGAAAAAGTTAGCGCCCCCGTGCCCAAAATTCACCGGTAGCACCCCAAGAGGGAGGTGGGGCGCTACTGGAAGCGCCCCGCCTCCCTCTTGGGGTGCTGCGAGTGAATATCGCGGTGCTAAAAGGGGAGGGGCCTAGCGCAGCGTGACCGGGGCCCAGCTGGGCCACCAGGGATCGGAGTGCCGGCAAAAGTGCCCGGCACTCAAGAGAAGTGCTGGGCTCATGGAGCGCAGCCGGCACTCCGCAGTGGGGCATCACAGAAGGCCGAGGGACGGCAAAGCGGGCAGGTGCTGGCAGGCGGCCAGCAACAAAAATGGCCGCCTGGCACCTTCCCTTTAATTTGCGCCGCCCTGACCGCAGGTAGGCCCCCCTGACCCCGTCGGACACAGCAGCCGGGGCGCTGCGCACAGCGATGATGTCATCGCCGACGGCACAGCGGCGCAGGTCGCTAACGGTTACCACCGCCGCTAACCTCCCGCTGAATTTCACAGGAGGCATTAGCGGTGCCGCGCCCAGGCGCTAGTTGCTTTGCGCCCCGTTAGCACGAAATCAACCAAATTTTTCCCCCTAAACCTCTAATAAACTCGTTGGGAAGCAGGTTGTCTACTTTCTGTGATGCTAACATACTCTTCAAAAATACAAATCTGCACCAGTTATTAGCATACAAAAGTGTTTTAAAACTCATCCATATTATATTGCTGCTTAAAAATCAGTTGCCCAATATTAAAAATATTGTTTGCCAGATGCTCTTGCGCTGCAGTACTGTGGTGTATTAATACATTATTGAGCACAAGGACATACTTCTTGATGCAGTGAATTGCTGAACAATAGCAACTTGCATGTGTGGAGTGGTGTTTTGTACGGAGCATGTGGGGTTGTGTGGTGAATTCTGATAAAACAAGTGATGATGTGAAAAGGTCAAAGAGGCTCCACCATTTTGTTTATGCCACACAGTTGCTGTGTGTGTGTGTGTGTTGAAGCTCCAAAAAAATTCCTTTTATAAAAAATGTCCGATTACTCCAGTAGTATCAATACACTACACCATGTATATAGCATCCTTAATGTAGAGAAATGTCCCAAAGCACTTCATGAATAGGAGGCGGGGCGGGGGGGGGGGGGGGGGGGGGAGGGTGGCAGGGGGGAATGGACACTGGACAGAAATAGAAGAGTTAAGGAAGGTGAACATTGGCATTGGCATTGGCATGGTCAAAGAGGCAGGTTTTGAGGAGGCCTTTGACAGTAGGAAGAGAGGTAGAAAAGGACAGGGAGTTTCAAAGAGCGTTCCACTGTGACTGGCCGTAACAGCTGAAAGCTCTGCCCTGATGGTGGAGCAGAGGAAGAGGAATGCATCACAGGCCAAAGAAAAGAGTGGAGAATACAAGCTGGGATATAGGGCTGAGAAAGCTACAAAGGAAGTGTGGGATGGGGCTATGGAGAGATTTGTAATTGAGGATGAAGATTTTGCTTAGGTCTTCTGAGTAACACATACCCTCAAAGATCGGATGTGATGGTTGGACTGTGATTCAATGTGTGCAGTTTAGTCACCTCCCAGCAGCTCACTCAAGAACAGCAGAGGCCAATAGCTGGGAATGAGCTGTCTGCCAGCTCTCTTTCAGAGAGTAGCACAGGTCACAGAAAAACTTAGAGGGGATGAAAGTAAGCTATAAAAATGTAAAGTTAAAAAAGTAGAGATTCCAATTTTGTTTGTCTTAAACCTCATCTATATAGAGGAACATGAAAGATAACGTTTTTAAGCTGCCACACAGTGGTGGTATAATAAGTCTATGCATCTGTTTGCCAAAAAGTTAATGGAATAACAGCAGGAAGTCGTTCTGTGGTACTTTCATATAAAACTAGAAAGCAACGGGTTGCAGCAGAATACAATAGTACATCCCTATGTTGCTTTGCTATACATGTTGTTTGCATGATCACTCTCACATTACATGAAACTATCAGGCTTTGGCCTGTTTACTTTCTGTTTCTGAACCTGAAATCTATCCAGGTTTTTACAATGATGCTGCTCCTGGGTCTGTTTCATTTGTCACGATGATACAAATCATGACGATAATTGTTGAGAAAGGCAGTTCAAAGGGATACGTGCACAACTGGAAAGACTTTGGAAATAAGATGCAAGGAATGTGGTTCACTTGTGTGCGGGGTTCGGTTCGGGGTGCTTGTGCGGGGTTAGGCCTTCGTTGCCTAATACTTTTGCTTGCTCTGGTCTCCGGCCAGCCTTGTTGCAATAAGCACCTGTGAGTGGTTCGACCCACTCGCCCTTACGGTTCTAACACTGGACTTAGGTGCGAGAGCAGTAATGCAGAGAAAACTCAGAAAGAACCGGTTGAATAGTACGAAATGGAAATCTTTATTGCATAACATCCAAAATCATGAAGTACATGTCATAGGCACAAATTAATGACAGTACAAGTAGACATACATTCATAAAACTTGGTCTAGGGTAATGAGGAACGCACGGCACATCGTAAAAAGGGGAACACATTATATTTATCCTTAATAAGAACCACCCTCCCCTATCAATACCTACACTAATCTAGATTTGTAGGATCAAGGAAACATGCTCACCACTCGTGATACTTCGGAGAATTTTAAAGAGGCACTCGGCTTGTTTTGCTGCAACACCTGACTGTCACGTGTTGGAAGGGGTCTCTGTACCCCACTTGTTTATCTTCTCTGCTCCGGCTAGCAGGCTGGGCTCCCCGTTGTCATGAAGAACTCGACAGTGCTCGGGGCCCGGTTCGAAGAAGAGTCTTCCTGTGTCCGACACCGGTTGCCGGTAGAATTCAAAGAAGAGTCTTTGACCAGTTCATGCAGTAACCTATAGAGTTCAAAAATGGTCTATATATTTTCGGGCGCGGTCGGGGTTTACTGACCGCGGCGGCATGTGGATTCTTCTTCTTCTCTTCTCATCTCGTCTCGTCTCATCTCTTCGGGCCTTCGGGTCCAGAACACCGTTTACCGACCCTCGGGATGGTGCACCCGGTTACTGGCCTTCGTCGAGGCGACTCGTTCCAAGTTCAAACGAAGAAGCCCCGGGAGGATCAGAGGAATAAGAGAGTTCAGCAGCCAGCAGCGAGATAAGAGAGTCAAGAGTCAAGAGAGCGATGGACATTTGTTCACTATAGTTATAGTGCTGTGTTTTCCTTATCTCCCGCCCAATCTTAATGTTCATCCTTTGTAAAATCTTGGCGCTCAAAATTCCCAGTATGGGGTGATTCTTGTTTGTAATGGGTTTCGGTAGCACCTTAAACTGGCCAACTACCCGTTAATGTTTTTCCCATTGTCGAACCGGCTAGGAGCCTCCCTGGTGGGGTTTTGGGTGCCTCCGAATACTTGTGTAAGTACCCGAGAATGGCTCTCTCATTGTAGAGCCGTGGGGAATTTGCGTATTGATGTATCTGGATGGGCCTTCGATTGCCCAGTACAATGGCCCTTACTTGTGCATGGAAAATGATTCCAGCACTTACATCTTTGCTATTGTGTCGAAGGCAGACAGGTTGCATCCTGTCTTTATCAGTGTTTGCTGCGTATTAACCAATCTTATACTGAAATGTTTATTCGAACGCCATCTTGTCTGCCCACTGAAAATTCTGGAAGCTTCTGCCACGAGGCGCGGTGGCCATTTTACAAGCTTCTGTGTCCTGTTTAATCATGACAGCATTTCGTTGAAATAAAACTGATGAAATGAATCTGCTTTATCTCGTTATTTCGAATCACGATAATTGCGAATTTTACACTTGGGATAGGCAGCAACAGTATGGATTCAGCTTCAGGAGTAAAAAAAGTTCTATTCCCAAATTACCTTTCAGCTCTTCTAATTTTTCCAAAGTCACTGGTTAGGTTTTGGGAAAAATGCATGACATACTCAGTGGGACCCTCTGATCATGTCACTTTTAGGGCTCAGTTGTGTTAATTCCTTCTCTACTTCACCTCCTTTGCTGCAAATGTCTGAAGAAGTAATGCAGTTCCTCAACAATGTTAAGAGAGTGAAAGTCAGCCTCAATTGTTGGCCACGTACAGAAATGAATCTGCATTAAAATATGCAGGTCTGTTTGTCCCAAATTATTATTTTTTCTTTTAAATTGAATATTATTCATAGCATCTATAGCTTAAAATGTGATGGTGCACATGGTATTGTCTTATACAAAGTTTAAAAATGTTAATTCGAAGTTGAACTGTAAATGGTTGAGGTTTTGTTTAAAATGATTGACAGTTTTGAAACTGGACTATGCAATAGTCAACATATGAACAATTTAATTCAGAGTCAATTGCACAGCTAATGGAAAAGTTTCTGTCAAACCAATCAGTTCTTCTTTTCTTTCCCTTTACAAGCTTTTCCACCAAGCTGGAGTAAAAAGGAAACACAGGAACAAAAATAGAACATATTGGAAAAAGTGCTTCAATCTGAGACATTATCCTGTCTTTTCTCTTTTCAGATGCTGATGGACTTGCAGTGTATATCCAGTATCTTCTGCTTCTATTTTTCCTTCAGCAAGCTGGTATTTGTTTTTTCCAAAAAGTATCTACTACTTTAATTCTTTCCCAGAACTTCAAAACTGCAACTTCTCACCTTCCCTTAGCTTTCCTTCCTTGTACATTCTACAGGCTTTAACACCCAAACTCGTATCACTCACTGTCACAGCTTGACTTACCGGGGCCGATTTTCAACGACGACCCGTCCGATTCTCGCCTGAGAAATGGGTGGCTGACAGTGAAAATTTGTGGGTGGGTACCTCGGTCATTCGTTGGACACCCAAGGTAAGAAGGCAGGGCTGCATACTTAACGATTTATATATCGGCATGGAATGCTGATTAACAGCTATGGACCCAAGTTAGTTGATGGAACAGTGGTTATAGCAATGAATAGTTGTTTTACTGCAACTGGGGTACTTTTAACTCCTGGCTCAATTGCCTATATTTTTTTGGTTGGAAACAATTGAGTTACACACAAAGGCCGTGATTTTCCGAGTGGAGGCGGATTGGAGGCAGCTTTGATGTTTGGCGGGTTCCGGTCCTGCTGCCGGTTTCAGCCGCCCTGAAATTACGATTTTTGCTGAAGTGGGCTGATTAAGCCCGTCGTGCGCGCTACCCGGCCCAATCAGTGGGTTCGGGTCTGCTGCTTGCCTCTGCTGACGTCTCTCAGCCAGCTGTATTTAAGGGGCCCATGCAGCCTTGTTTTTGATCAATCCTATTCTGCTGCTTCTCAGTGTGGCACTTGTGAAAATGACTGCTGCAAGATCCAAGGCATCTCCCAGATTAGATGATGACTTCCTCTATGCTCTTGTGGAGGGAGTGAGAGGGCGCCAAGAGGTACTGTTCCCCTCAAACGGACGGAGGTAGCCTCCTCAGCAAAGCAAAGCAGCCTGGCTGCAAATTGCTGAGGAGGTGAGCTCCAGGTCTTTGTGTGGTCGCACCTGGGTTCAGTGCAGGAAAAGGTTCAATGACCTGCTACGCTCAACAAAAGTGAGTATAACATCACACTTAGCTTCAATGTGCTCCCCATCTCCTCTCATCACCAGCGATCTGCATTGTCAACTTACTCCTGCACATCCCACTTTACCCTTACATCCCTTGCACCCTTAACCATCCCTCTCTCTCTATGTACAGAATTACTTCACTATTCTACTATGCAGCCCTCACACTCGCTATCACTGTTATACAATGCCAACAACTAACAACGCACAGGGAGGGCCCTTGGTATTGGCACCTCACTCCATCTTTATCTCCCTCTAAGCATCTATGCTATGGATTCTCTACACTCACTCCAACATTCTCACTCAAACTCCACTTGTGTCCCTCATTGCAGGAAAAGAGAGCCCACAATAAGAGGGTGAGGGGCAGGACAGGAGGAGGACACCTTCAATTGCCCACTTGACCACCGCTGAGGAGGCTGCTCTCGACATCCTCGAAGGTGCTGAGGATCTGGAAGTGGGGGACGGTCAGACGGGCGCAGTAGAGCAAGCTGGTGACAGAATAGATTTGCAGCCCTCTCATTTACATTGCATGAGTGACTGATATGGCTTCTGATGTCCATTCAGATTGAGTACTGATCATCTGCACAATTCGATGTGCCTGCTACATTAATATCACATGTCTAACTCATGCCTTTACTCCCCCACAGGACCATCAAGAGCCCCCCTCCCCACTGTCCAGGAGGAAGAGCCAGAAGACTCCTCAGAGGAAGCTGCAACCTCTGAGGGCGCACTGTCAGCAGAATTAAACACACCCAGCACCAGCGCAGAGACGCATACCTCGGTGGGTCATTCACGAGAAAAATTAGTGTTGTCACCTGGTGTATTACAGCTCACAAGTGAGCATCAGCAGATGGTGGAGACAGGGACAGCAGTGGAGAGTCCTCGTCGGAGGCCGCAGGGCGCTCCTAGCTCTGTTCAGCTGCATGTTGACCCTGTGCCTCTGGGGCCATCCAGAAAGAGAGCGGTGCTGGAACTTCAGGAACAGGTGCAGGAGTCTCTGACAGGTTTTGCATCCACGGTAACTGCGAGTGTGCAGAGAATGGAGGAGTCCATCTCAAACATAAGCAATGCCATGGTGGAGGCAATGGCGCATAAACGTGCCGCCATGGAGAGGGTGGCAACCTCCTTGGAGGACATAACTTGCCAGACTCAACAGAACATGGTGACTCTTCTAAATAGATGGTCTGCTATGGAGGATAGATGGGCAGCTATTGAGGAGAGACACCAGAGGTACATGGACATCCCCGTTATGAGGACTGTCAGTACTGAGACGGGTCCTCATGGCCCTACTGATGTGCAGCAAGGTGCTCTCCAGCTACTTGCTAGCAGTGAAGTGGGACTGACCCATTAGAGGGATGTTGGTGGTCAACAACAAGGAAGTGTGGGCTCCTCTCCAAGTGCTCACACTCCTATGCCACTACGGAGCCCTCGGTCAGAGCCCCAGATTCCTCACCCAACTGAGATGGCTGTCTCAGCCCCTGCACAGCCGCAGGAGGAGCAGACTGTTGCCGAGCCCTCCCAGGCTCCCAAACCCAGAAGACGCCCGCCAAAGGTGTCGAAGCAGGAGCAGCATGAAAGTGAGCAAGGTGCCTCACAGGGGAAGCACCATGTAGAAGCATGCGTAAGAGAAAGTTAACACACAAATAGTCACAAGGGTAGTCACTTGGGTGTTTTGATGTAATACAAATTTAAGATTGTCATCGTCATTTCCATTGTAATAAAGAAATGCGATGGCAAACATTCAAAGAGATGGCCTATGTGTGCCCAGAATGAAAGTGTCACAGTGAGGGGTCAGGGCGCCTTTCATCTGTAATGATGGTGGTGAGAGTGACAGGAACCCACAGTTTATTGTACAGATTGTGTATGGTGTGTTAAGAAGGTGGCAGCCACATGTGTTTGCTTCATAAACTTAAGCGAATCTGGCATGGATTAGTGCATCACTTGCATCACGGCCAGCAATGTGCTCCCGTGCTGGTGGAACAGGCACATCTGCCTCCGCAAGGTCTTCCTCCTCCTCCTCCTCCGAAGAGGAGGAGGCTGTGCGTTGAGCTACTTGTTCCTCAGGCAGCGGTAAGCCACGCTGCTGTGCGATGTTGTGCAGTGCACAGCAGACCACGATGATTCTGGAGACCCTGGCTGATGATTACTGTAGGGCTCCACCTGATCTGTCGAGGCATCTGAATCACATTTTGAGCAAGCCGATGGTTTGCTCGATGATGGCTCTGGTGGAAATGTGGCTCGCATTGTCGAGCTCCTGAGCTTCGTTTGAAGGCCTCCTCAATGGTGTCATTAGCCACATCCTCAGGGGATAGCCCTTGTCTCCAAGTAGCCATCGAAAGTTGGGTTGGCGGATTGAAGAGCTGAGGCACAGTAGACTGCCGCAGGATGAACGAGTCATGGCAACTGCCAGGGAACTTGGCGCAGACATGCATAATGTTCTTCCTGTGGTTACACACCAGCTGGACGTTAAGGGAGTGGAAGCCCTTGCGGTTCACAAATACAGCTGGGTTGTGATTGGGTGCCCTAATGGCCACATGTGTGCAGTCTACGACGCCCTGCACCCTTGGCAAGCCTGCCATATTTGCAAAGCTAACCGCACGCACGGTTACACTTGCTTCATCCGTGGAGAAGTGTAAGTAATTGTGCACCTTTGCAAAGAGAGCATCGGTAACCTGCGTGATGCAAGTGTGTGCGGCCAACTGGGAGATGCCGCTGATGTCTGCAGCTGATCCCTGGAAGGACCCTGTAGCAAAGAAGTTGAGGGCGGTGGTGACTTTTACAGCCACTGGTAAGGAGTGTCCACCCGCTCCTCTGGGCTCCAGGTGTTGGTGCAGCATTGCACAGATGTCAGCGACTACCTCTCTCGAAAGTCTCAGCCTCCTTTGGCACTGCTGCTCAGTCATGTTGAGGAAACTCATCCTCTGCCGGTAAACCCTGTTCTTGGGGTTATCTCCTGCGGCGAGGTGCAGCCCTGCGCTGATGCCCTCTGCCCTGTGCACCATCAGGTGACTGAGGAGGAGGTTGGCGCTACTGTTGATGCTGCTGCTGTTATGCCTCGTTCTGCTGCTGCTGCTGCTGCGGCTGCTCTTCCTCCGATTCTGAGGAGCAGGATGAGAGGGTATAAATGGTTCCCATTCCGCTGGTATATATACGAGCAAACTGGCATCAGGTCAATAGGATCAGGGAGATGAATGCATGGCTCACAGATTGGTGTGGGAGAAGTGGGTTTTGATTCGTGGGGCACTGGCACCAGTACTGGGGAAAGAGAGAGCTGTTCCGTTGGGACGGACTACACCTGAACCATGCTGGGACCAGAGTTCTAGCGAAACAAATAACTAGGGAGGTACACAGGGCTTTAAACTAAATGAGGTGGGGAGGGTCCCAGTGGAGAGAAATCTAGAATGCTAAAGAGAAAAGACAAGGAAGCAGTGCAGGAAAGTGATTGGGGTAAAGATAACACGATTGTGTCAGGAAGGGCCAGAGCGTACAAACAAAGGAGTGCACTAACAAATAGGGTCCGGGTAAGAAAAAATGGTAATAAGAAAAATAGGGCCATGGAGACAAATAGGGCCATAGTACAAAAAAATGTTAAGATGTCTAAAAATGTTAAAAAGACAAATCTAAAGGCACTGTATCTGAATGCACGAAGCATTCATAATAAGGTAGACGAATTAACAGCGCAAATAGATGTAAACGGATACGATATAATTGCAATTATGGAGACATGGCTGCAGAGTGACCAAGGCTGGGAGCTGAATATCCAAGGATATTTAATATTTAGGAAGGACAGGCAAAAAGGAAAAGGAGGTGGGGTGGCATTGTTAGTAAAGGATGAAATCAGAGCAATAGTGAGAAAGGATATTGGCTCAGAAAATCAAGATGTAGAATCAGTCTGGGTGGAGCTAAGAAGCACCAAGGGGCAGAAAACATTGGTGGGAGTTGTCTATAGGCCTCCAAACAGTAGTGGTAATGTAGGGGATGGCATCAAACAGGAAATTAGAGATGCATGTAACAAGGGTACTACAGTAATCATGGGTGACTTTAATCTACAGAAAGACTGGCCAAACCAAATTATCAATAATACTGTGGCGGCTGAATTCCTGGCGTGTGTATGAGATGATTTTTAGACCAGTACATTGAGGAGTCAACTAGGGAACAGGCTATCCTAGATTGGGCAATGAAAGGGGGTTAATTAATAATCTTGTTGTGCGGGGTCCTTTAGGGAAGAGTGACCATAACATGATGGAATTCTTCATTGAAATGGAAAGTGAAAATGTCCAATCTGAAACTAGGCTCCTAAATCTAAACAAAGGAAACAATGAAGGTATGAGGAGTGAGTTGACTGTGATAGATTTGGGAGCTTCATTAAAAGGCATGATGGTGGATAGGCAATGGCTAACATTTAAGGAACGAATGCATGAATTGCAACAGTTATACATTCATTTATGGCGCAAAAACACAAAAGGAAAAGCGGCCCAACCATGGCTAACAAAAGAAATTAAGGACAGTATTAGATCCAAAGAGGAGTCATATAAAGTTGCCAGAAAAAGTAGCAAGCCTGAGGATTGGGAGCAGTTTAGAATTCAGCAAAAAAGGACCAACAGATTGATTAAGGGGGAAAAATAGAGTATGAGAGTAAATTTGCAAGGAACATAAAAGCGGACTGTAAAATCTTCTACAAGTATGTAAAAAGAAAAAGATTAGTGAAGACAAATGTAGGTCCCTTACAGTCAGAAACGGGAGAATTTATAATGGGGAACAAGGAAATGACGGAGCAATTGAACAAATACTTTGGTTCTGTCTTCACGGTAGAGGACACAAATAACTTCCCAGAAATGCTAGGGAACCAAGGGTCTAGTGAGAAGGAGGAATTAAAGGAAATTAGTATTAGTAAAAAAATAGTGCTGGAGAAATTAATGGGACTGAAAGCTGATAAATCCCCAGGGCCTGATAATCTGCATCCCAGAGTACTAAAAGAGGTAGCCATGGAAATAGTGGATGCATTGGTTGTCATCTTCCAAAATTCTATCGATTATGGAACAGTTCCTGCCGATCGGAGGGTGGCAAATATAACCCCGCTATTTAAAAAAGGAGGGAGAGAGAAAACAGGGAACTACAGACCGGTTAGCCTAACATCAGTAGTAGGGAAAATGCTAGAGTCTATTATAATGGATGAGATAACAGGACACTTAGAAAATATCAACGAGATTAGACAGAGTCAACATGGATTTATGAAAGGGAAATCGTGTTTGACAAACCTACTGGAGTTTTTTGAGGATGTAACTGGTAGAATAGATAAGGGAGAACCAGTGGACGTGGTGTATTTGGATTTTCAGAAGGCCTTTAATAAAGTCCCACATAAGAGGTTAGTGTGCAAAATTAAAGCACATGAGATTGGGGGTAATATACTGGCATGGATTGAAAATTGGTTAACAGACAGGAAACAGAGAGTAGAAATAAATGGGTCTTTTTCGAGGTGGCAGGCGGTGACTAGTGGGGTACCGCAGTGATCAGTGCTTGGGCCCCAGCTATTCACAATATATATCAATGATTTGGATGAGGGAACCAAATGTAATATTTCCAAGTTTGCTGACGACACAAAACTAGGTAGGATTGTGAGTTGTGAGGAGGATGCAAAGAGGCTTCAATGTGAGTGAGTGGGTAAATACATGGCAGATGCAGTATAACGTGGATAAATGTGAAGTTATCCACTTCGGTAGAAAAAAATCAGAAAGGCAGAGTATTATTTAAATGGTGATAGATTGGGAAATGTTGATGTACAAAGGGACCTGGATGTCCTTGTACACCAGTCACTAAAAGCAAACATGCAGGTGCAGCAAGCAGTTAGGAAGGCAAATGGTATTTTGGCCTTCATTGCAAGGGGATTTGAGTACAGGAGCAAGGATGTCTTAATACAGTTATACAGGGCCTTGGTGAGACCACACCTGGAGTACTGTGTGCAGTTTTGGTCTCCTTACTTAAGAAAGGATATACTTGCCATAGAGGGAGTGCAGCGAAGGTTCACCAGACTGATTCCTGGGATGGCAGGACTGTCGTATGAGGAGAGATTCGGTCAACTAGGCCTGTATTCACTAGAGTTTAGAAGAATGAGAGGGGATCTCATTGAAACGTATAAAATTCTGACAGGGCTAGACAGACTTGATGCAGGGAGGATGTTCCAACATCTCAGAAAAGAAAGTTCTGTCATCTGAAAGTCAGCCATGTTACAGGTCCGCTTTTCTGCTGCAGGAGCAGCTGTCAAGAATTCGCATAGTTGCTGAACCCGGCACAATCAGCTGGCATGTTTTGCGACCGGCGTGGTACATGCTGAAAATGTCCTAAAATGGGAAGAGCCTGCTAAAATCGGATTATGTAGGCAGTTAACAAGCTGTTAACTGCCTTAAGTGACTCTCCCACCACTTGGTGGCGGGTCCGATCGGGACTCCCAGACCCGACACTTGGCAAAGTTGCGTGGAGGCAGGTTGACGGCGGGTTCGGAACCCGCCGTCAATCAAAACGAATTTAACCTCTGACCTGCCTCCAAACCCGCATTCTGAGCGCCGGCAAAATCGCGTCCAAATTGTCCAATCAATGATTCTGAAATCAAATAGTAATTGAATTAGAAACAAATAATGATACATTGATAATGAACTGAAAAATCAGCTTCTTTACTATCATTGATTAGCGTCAAAATAGCTTTGCAATTAAGATGGTTAATGGAATTACGTTGTATTACACAGGTGAAATATTTTCTTGACTTTGTCACAGTGCTAGTGGTGAGTCAAAGAAACTTCTCCCCTTTAAATACCAATTAATTATTAATTACCCATATATATTAGTATTGTGTAATTACAAAACTGGATATTAAATAGTAGTTGTTGTCATTTGAGTAGAGTTGTCTCCTTACTGAACATGACAGATGAATGAACCAAAAACTTCCACCCTCATACATGGAATATAAGCTGCACAAGATTTGTATAATATTTCTATATTCCATCATCAACATGACTAAATATTCAACATCATAAAACCATTATCCATGACAGCTCCAACAGGAAATGCATGAGCAGATTACTAGTTAATATTTTCCATCTTGAAATAAGAGACCTTAAAAATTGCAATTATCTAGGGTGATAAAGGTGGCATTAAGTGCATAGGAGGTTACACTGTTCAACTTTTCAGGGAATAAGCTGGAAAATAATTTGCGATGGAATTTCAATTGAAACTAATTCCATTAGACTCCAAAAAGGATGATTCATGTACCTTCATGCGCACTTTCAATTGGGTTAAGTTGGGGAAGAGAACCAAGTATTATGCACATATCAGTGGTATCACAGCGACTGTAGTTTAACACTCAGCATGGTTTGCTCAGTGCTTTAAAAGTTCCATTTTGGAAATGACTGAAGCAATCAAAAATGTTCGCACTATTTTGTGTTATATTCTTTGACATCAAAATACTTCCAAACCTAGCATAACAGTTCTTTTGATTGCTGTGGGGCAAAGGTTACTTTCAAACCAAAATGTCTAATACTTTGAAAGACGTTTCCATAGACACACATTGAGGGAGAAATTGGGCTCTGTAGTGCCTTTTGTTTGTTTCACATTTACTGTTACTGTTTACTGTTTCAAATCTAAATTTCCCAGCTTTAAGCAGGGTTATAAAGGGATATACAAGATACCTTTACGTCGAGAATCCTCCCAGATGGTGTGCGCTGGCGACGTATTTCTTCCGCCAGATGCACGGCCTCAACTATGACACGCAGCTCCTGTTTGTGGAATTGGGCCGCACGCGTGCCTACCTGTGTGAGCTGCCTGTCTTCTACCAGGAACTGCTATGGGTCTGGAACCAAGTCGCCTCCAGGCGGAATTCTCCCCCGTCAGGAGTGGCGGCTCTCCTTCGGGAGCCGCTGCTCAGGAATCCGCACCTCCACGTCTGACGGATCGGGTGGCTGGCGGAGGGCAGGGCTGTGCCTGGCAAGGTGACCAGAGTCGGGGACCTGCTCGATGGCGGAGGAGCGGGCTGGATGGCGCCGGAGGAGTTGGCGCGGCGCCTCTCCTGGGTCGACGTCTGGCGTGCGGCCAAAGCCATCGAGTCGCTGAAAGTGGCACTGGCCCGGACTCCACTAGGTGTATCGAGGAGGCTCAAGCACGTGGGGCGATCCTGTCCGAACTGACCTCCGTTCGGACGGAATTCCTCATCGGCGCGCAGCCCCGAAACCCCTCTCGGGAACCGGCGCCTCACAGCTTGAGCCGTCTCGGGGAAATGCCTTCCATCCCTTTAGTTCTGCACGGAGGGGTTTCCTGTACGGGCTGCTCCTGCACACTTGCCACTTTGTCATCTTCGCCTGCCGTCCGGACACACCTTGGCGTGCCATCTTGCCGTCCTGCGGAGGCGGAGGTCCCCAATGGAGGGCTCTCTACGCGGGAGTCCTCCCCTTTTCTATTGGGGACTTGGCCTGGAGGGTGTTGCACGGAGCAGTCCCGTGCAATCAGTTTTTAAGTAGGTTCACGGACTCCCAGGCCGCCTGTCTTTTTTGCGGCCTCAAGGAGTCCGTGTTCCACATGTATGTAGAATGTGAGAGGTTGCAACCCCTCTTTGAATATTTGAAGGGGCTGCTCCTCGCTTTTTGGTTGCACTTCAGTCCCACGCTCCTGATCTACGGTCACCTGGTGCGGAGGGGAGCGGGCAGGTCGGAGGACCTCCTCGTAGGACTGCTCCTGGGCCTGGCCAAAGTGGCCATTAACAGGTCCAGGCAGCGGGCGGTCGAGGGGGTCGGTCGGCCCAATTGCCTCCCTCTCTTCCGCGGCTATGTTCGCGCCCGGGTGGCCCTGGAGATGGAGCACGCGGTGACCGCCGGCACACTTGAAGCCTTCCGAGACCGGTGGGCGCCGCAGGGACTGGAGTGCATCGTCTCCCCGGGAAATGTCATTTTAATTAAATGAGATAAGTTTCATTTGAAGTTTTGTTAATTTAAAGTAGTTTTATGTTGACTCAAAAAGAGTACAAGATACCTTTACGTCGAGAATCCTCCCAGATGGTGTGCGCTGGCGACGTATTTCTTCCGGCAGATGCACGGCCTCAACTATGACACGCAGCTCCTGTTTGTGGAATTGGGCCGCACGCGAGCCTACCTGTGGGAGCTGCCTGTCTTCTACCAGGAACTGCTATGGGTCTGGAACCAGGTCGCCTCCAGGCAGAGATCTCCCCCGTCAGGAGTGGCGGCTCTCCTTCGGGAGCCGCTGCTCAGGAATCCGCACCTCCACGTCCGACGGATCGGGTGGCTGGCGGAGGGCAGGGCTGTGCCTGGCAAGGTGACCAGAGTCGGGGACCTGCTCGATGGCGGAGGAGCGGGCTGGATGGCGCCGGAGGACTTGGCGCGGCGCCTCTCCTGGGTTGACGTCTGGCGCGCGACCAAAACCATCGAGTCGCTGAAAGTGGCACTCGGCCCGGACTCCACTCGGTGTATCAAGGAGGCTCAAGCACGTGGGGCGATCCCGTCCGAACTGACCTCTGTTCGGACGGAATTCCTCATCGGCGCGCAGGCCCAGAAACCCCTCTCGGGAACTGGCGCCTCACAGCTTGAGCCGTCTCGGGGAAAATGCCCTCCGTGCCCTTTAGTTCTGCATGGAGGGGTTTCCTGTACGGGCTGCTCCTGCACACTTTCCACTTTGTCATCTTCGCCTGCCGTCCGGACACGCCTTGGCGTGCCATCTTGCCATCTGGCGGAGGCGGAGGTCCCCAATGGCGGGCTCTCTACGCGGGAGTCCTCCCCTTTTCTATTGGGGACTTGGCCTGGAGGGTGTTGCACGGAGCAGTCCCGTGCAATCAGCTTTTAAGTAAGTTCACGGACTCCCAGGCCGCCTGTCTTTTTTGCGGCCTCGAGGAGTCCGTGTTCCACGTGTATGTAGAGTGAGAGGTTGCAGCCCCTCTTTCAATATTTGAAGGGGCTGCTCCTCGCTTTTTGGTTGCACTTCAGTCCCACGCTCCTGATCTATGGTCACCCGGTGCGGAGGGGAGCGGGCAGGTCGGAGGACCTCCTCGTAGGACTGCTCCTCGGCCTGGCCAAAGTGGCCATTAACAGGTCCAGGCAGCGGGCGGTCGAGGGGGTCGTTCGGCCCAATTGCCTGCCTCTCTTCCGCGGCAATGTTTGTGCCCGGGTGGCCCTGGAGATGGAGCATGCGGTGTCCGCCGGCACACTTGAAGCCTTCCGAGACCGGTGGGCGCCGCAGGGAAATGTTATTTTAATTTAATGAGATAAGTTTCATTTGAAGTTCTGTTAATTTACAGTAGTTTTATGTTTACTCAAAAAGAGTACAATTCAGAGCAGCTGAAGGCAGTTAATTTGTGAAACTAGATTAAACTGGTTCTCCTGTAGCAGAACCCAGCAAGCTCCTTTGTTTCAGGGCCTATAAAAACAGGCTTTGAAGTGCGATTTTGCACTGAGTGCGGTTTAAACAGAGTGCTGAGAGGAGGAGAGGAGAGGAAAGGTCCCTCTCTGTGCCTAGGAGAAGAAGACAGAGCCATGAAGGGCAGAGTGGAGACCCTATCCACCGCCACCACGCCTGCAGCTACTACTACTATTACTGCTGAGGTGCCAGAAGGGAGAGAGGAGAGGAGAGGAGACCAAAGAAACAACAACAACAACAGAAGGAAGCCATTACATCATTGCCTCCCCAACTGGTCTCCATTACAGGAGAGAGAGAGAGGGGAGAAGAAAACCAAGACCAACATCTGCTTGGAAGGAGGGAGAGCCATTGAGAAGAAAACAACATCTCGAGGTGGGTGTTAAAAAGGGCACTCTCCAAAAGACTTTGGGGTAAATATTCAGTTGGTTGCGCCTCCCGTTAACGCCTTAAGAGGGCGCTAATGGGGCACAAAGCCGCTAACGCCCGGGCGCAGCGATGTTTGCGCCGCTCGGGAACTTAACTAGACATTGTGCGGCGGCGCTAAACTTTAACGCTGCGACCACCTGCGCGCGCAGATTGTGACGTCATTCCATGGTGCAACGCCCTTGTGGCGCCCCGGAGCGGAAATTGAGTGGCGCCCCCTGCCTTACCGCCTGGCGCATCCAACGACCAGAAGACTGGAACGCTATCAATCGCTGTGGGGCTGGGGGGGGCGCTATTTAAAGGGGGCCTCTTCCTGTCTTTTATTGTTGGTGGCATTTTTGAGCTACGCATTCTGAGAGCGAGAGGGAGAGACTTCTGGAGAGATTCAACGTTGTGTGAAGGAGTTTTGGGTACTGAGCAGCACTTTGCAGGTTCATTTTGATTTGCCATTCCTTGTATCGATTTAGCAGAGACTGTGGGAGCTGCACTCTGAGCTCTTTGCCTGGTACTCTCCATTGTTCTTTCCAGCACATTTGATGTGCAAGTCTCTCCAGGCCGAGATTCAAGGCTGCAATGAACAGGATGTGGATGGAAAGCAAGATTAACCATCCCCTTTAAGAACTGGCCCGTGCCATTGTGTGTGTGTTCCATTGCTGACTGACATTACATGAGCTTCGCCAGCGCTCCGAGGTAGCGCCTCACTCCTTGGCCTTTGCGCCTTAAGACAGGTGTGCAGTGCCTGATTTAGCGCTCCACTCACCTCCCGGGGCGGTAAAAGTGAAGTTTCCAGTCAGTGCCGATAATTAGCGCCAGGCACTAATATTTGCGTCCAGACGATATTTGCGCCCCAAATGGGGCGCGACCTAATTTTTCCCCCATAGTATTTTAGGTGGCATGAAAAAACACTGGCGGGCTGAATAAAGGAAAATCCTAAGATGTTTTATAAGTATATTAAGGGCAAGAGGATAACCAGGGAAAGAGTAGGGCCCATTAGGGACCAAAGCGGCAATCTTTGTGTCGAGCCGGAAGATGTAGGTGAGGTTTTAAATGAATATTTTGCATCTGTGTTCACTATGGAGAAGGGTGATGTAGGCATAGAAATCAGGCAGGGGGATTGTGATATACTTGAACAAATTAGTATTGAGAGGGAGGAGGTACTAACGGTTTTAGTGGGCTTAAAAGTGGATAAATCCCCATGCCCTGACGGGATGTATCCCAGGCTGCTGTGTGAGGCAAGGGAGGAGATTGCAGGGGCTCTGACACAAATTTTCAGAACCTCTCTGGCCACAGGGGAGGTGCCAGAGGATTGGAGAGCAGCTAACGTAGTACCATTGTTGAAGAAGGGTAGTAGGGATAAACCAGGGAATTACAAGCCAGTGAGCCTAACATCAGTGGTAGGGAAATTATTGGAAAAAATTCTGAGGGACAGAATTAGTCTCCACTTGGAGAGGCAGAGATTAATCAGGGATAGTCAGCATGGCTTTGTCAGGGGGAGATCATGTCTGACCAATTTGATTGAATTTTTCGAGGGGGTGGCTGGGTGTGAGGATGAGGGTAGTGCAGTTGATGTAGTCTACATGGACTTCAGTAAGGCTTTTGACAAAGTCCTGCATGGGAGACTGGTCAAGAAGGTAAGAGCCCATGGGATCCAGGGCAATTTGGCACATTGGATCCAAAATTGGCTTAGTGGCAGGAGGCAGAGGGTGATGGTCGAAGGTTGTTTTTGTGACTGGAAGCTTGTGTCCAGAGGTGTACCGCAGGGATCGGTGCTGGGTCCTTTGCTGTTTGTAGTGTGCATTAATGATTTAGATATGAATGTAGGAGGTATGATCAGTAAGTTCGCAGATGACACGAAAATTGGTGGAGTGGTAAATAGCGAGGAGGGAAGCCTCAGGCTACAGGACGATATAGTAGGGATGGTTAGATGGGCAGAACAGTGGCAAATGGAATTTAACCCTGAAAAGTGTGAGGTGATGCATTTTGGGAGGACTAACAAGGCAAGGGAATACACAATGAATGGTAGGACCCTAAGAAGGACAGAGGATCAGAGGGACCTTGGTGTGCATGTACCTAGATCCCTGAAGGCAGCAGGACAGGTAGATTAGGTGGTTAAAAAGGCATATGGGATATTTGCCTTCATTAGCCAAGGCATAGAATATAAGAGCAGGCAGGTTATGATGGAGCTGTACAAAACGCTAGTTAGGCCACAGCTGGAATACTGTGTGCAGTTCTGGTCGCCACACTATAGGAGGGATGTTATTGCATTGGAGAGGGTGCAGAGGAGATTAACCAGGATGTTACCTGGACTGGAGCGCTTCAGCTATGAAGAGAGACCGGACAGGCTGGGTTTGTTTTCCTTAGAGCAGAGAAGGCTGAGGGGGTACCTGATTGAGGTGTACAAAATTATGAGGGGCATAGATAGGGTAGATAGAAAGGAACTTTTCCCCTTAGTCGAGGGGTCAATAACCAGGGGGCATAGTTTCAAGGTAAGGGGCAGGAGGTTTCGAGGGGATTTGAGGAAAAACATTTTCACCCAGAGGGTGGTTGGAATCTGGAACTCACTGCCTGAAAGGGTAGTAGAGGCAGGAACCCTCACAACATTCAAGAAGCATTTAGATGAGCACTTGAAACGCCATAGTATAAAAGGCTACGGACCAAGTGCTGGAAAATGGGATTAGAATAGACAGGGCTTGATGGCCGGCACGGACACGATGGGCCGAAGGGCCTCTTTCTGTGCTGTATAACTCTATGACTCTATGCCTGTTCTTAGGTGCCAATCGACCTCCTAAAGGTTGAAAAATCAGGTCCTAGATGCACACGCACACCTCCGATCGGAAGTGTGCCAGCACCATCTTGGTACAGTAGTTTGTGCGTGCACACCTAACGACCAGAGCAGGTAGATAATAACATCAATTAGTGTACAACGCTGATTTGATGCCAGCGTTGCCATTTTCAAATGCCACGCTCCAACCAAAGCCCTCTTTTAACCTCGCACAGCTGAACACGCTCAATGGCATGAAGGATCTGTCCACCAGCACTAATTAAAGGGATCATCAACTAAATACAGGTTAGTTGCTGGATTATTTCTTATGGCTGCTGGTGGAATTCTACGGGTTTTTGAAGCTTTCCTACATTTGTCTTAAGTTTCAATAGCCTACAGCGAGTGCTCTGACTGGTGCTGAAGTACTTTTTTGTCATTTAAAAGCTTGTGCTGAAACAAGTTACTTCCAGACATGGGTGGCCTGGTAGGGCTTCTTCTTGGAATTGAGCATGACTGGGAGAATGAACATAGGCCATGCAAAGCTGCTCGAAGAGGGAGGAGGAGGAAGGGGAGAAGGGCTCTCAGCAGGAGGCCATATTTACCGAGTGTCTTAAGGGAGCAATTCTCTTACCTTAACTTCAGCGAGGACCAATGCATGAGACATCTTCGCTTCAGTAAAGAGGTTGTGACTGAAATCAGCCAACTGCTGCAGCCACAACTGCAACCGGGCTCTATGTGATCAAATAATTCATCAGCGACACCAGTATCCTCAAAGCAGAGCAAGGACTGCATTCCTCGTGGCTGTCAAGGTGACTGTGGTTATAAACTTTTATGCGTCTGGCTCCTTCTAGGCTGCTGGTGGAAATATAAGCAACATCTCGCAGTTTGCAATACACTGCTGCATACTGCAGGTCACTGAACCTCTCTATACAAAGAGAGACAGCTTCATCTCATAGAAACATAGAAACATAGAATCTAGGAGCAGGAGTAGGCCATTCGGCCCGTCGAGCCTGCTCCACCATTCAATACGATCATGGCTGATCATCCAAATCCAGTACCCTGTCCCTGCTTTAATCCCCACAGTACACATATCCCACCCGACCCCCGTAACCCCACGTATTTAATTCCCCCTAACATATCCCATCCTATCCCCATAACCCCACATATTTAATCCCCCCCTAACACTAAGGGTCAATTTATCATAGCCAAATCAACCTAACCCACACATTTTTGGACTGTGGGAGGAAACCGGAGCACCCGGAGGAAACCCACGCAGACACGGGGAGAATGTGCAAACTCCACACAGACAGTCACCCGAGGTCAGATTTGAACCCGGGTCTCTGGCGCTGTGAGGCACCAGTGCTAACCACTATGCCACCGTGTTGCCAGAGACAAGAAGGAGGAGCGAGCATGAGGGTTTGCTCAAATTGCAGACTTCCCCATGGTGCAGGGTTCCATTGACTGCATGCACATTGCTTTGTGGCGCCTCATTTGAACTCTGCCTTTTTCCTGAACCGAAAGGGATTCCACTCCCTCAATGTGCAGCTGGTGTGCGACCACAGGCAGTGCAGGTGATCCTGCAGGATCCATTAACCTGGCAGTAGTCATGATTCATTAATTCTGCGGCAGTTCTCTGTCAGCTGCATTTGAACCACCATGGCAAGTCAAAGGCTGGCTATTGGGCTACAAGGGTTATCCACTCATGACATGGCTCATGACTCCGGTCTGGAACCCATGCACATGTGCAATGAAAGCCATGATGCCACAAGGAACATTATAAGGTACACCATCAGCGTCCTCAAACAATGCTTCCGCTGCCTGGACCACTCTGGAAGAGCCCTGCAGTACTCAGCTGAGCGGGTATCAAGATTTGTGGTAGTATGCTGCATGCTACACAACTTTGCCATTATGAGGGAACAGCACTTTCCACCACTTATCAGGCGAGAAGCTGAGGAGCAGGAGCATGAGGAAGTGGTGGAGGAGGAAGTGCAACAGGAAGTGGAGGAACTGGAAGAGGATACAACATAGACAGGCCCTTTCTGACCGGGCTGTATGTGATCAAATAATTCATGAGCCATACCAGTAACCTCAACCACAACTCCCCATTCACCAACAGTCCCACACGCTATACCTTTCCTCCATCACTGAGCATCAAATTGTCCTCTTTCCGACAACACAAAAATAAAAGTCACCAGAAAATACACATTCCAATCCGGATTTATAAATTAAATCAGGACATAATGCATACTAAACTAGTCACCTTTGTGCATTCCCTTAGTACCTATCCTAGTGCTCCTACGAGGTGCTTTCCCAGTGGCTGCCGCATGGGTGGTGGAAGGCTGCTGACTTTCAGTTGAGGAGACTGCAGTGGAATCTGAGCTTCCATTGCAGCACTCAGACCTTTGGTGGACGCTGCTTGTGCTACAATGGAAACTGAGACATTGGCCGTCAGACGCTGCATCATTCTGGGTTCTACAGGTGTGCTGATGAAGGTGACCACCTGTTTCATGTTTGAAAGGATGGGCTCCAAGTTCTGTGCAAAGCCCTGTGCCAAGTTGGTGCTGGACTCCTCCATGCTCTTTGACATTGAGCACAGGCTTTCTGACCGGCTTTCCAATGTCCAAGCATATGGGTGTGTACACCCATCAGCCTTCTTCTGTAGCCTGGCCCATCAAAGTCCTCATCTGAGTCCCCTGCAGCAGAACTAGTGTGTGACCTCACCCTCCGGCAAGCTGGCACCTGCGCTATCCTTTCCCCCCCACCCTGGCTCCTGCGCACTTTCGCCCAGTGTCTCACCGCATGCCGATGCCTCCTCTATCCTCGACACTCTAATATGCACAATGTCAGAATCCGAGCTGGTGGCTGTGAGTGTAAGATCAAGTGATGGAGTCTCTCATCTTCATTGTCTTTCTCCACTGCCTGTGCAGGTTCCAGATCTTAGGTATCTGAAATGAAAAAGGGACCAAGGATTGGGTTGTGGTGAGGAGAAAGAGGAAAGTAAGAAGTGGGTGCTTATACCTTCTACAGCTGTTCAGTCAGAAGAGATTGAGGGAAGAGGGAGAAGTGGAATGAAAGAAGGAGGATTAGGTATGCAGATGCCCTTATCATCAAATGCTTCAGCATCGCCAGTGGCCACGGCCTCAACGATACCCCTTCCCATGACGGTCAGCACTGTCTCCTCCATGGGGGTTAAAACATACAGGCACGCTTGTCCTCCTCCAGTTCTTTGTTGCTGCCTGCTATGCACCACCTTCTCCTGCAAGAAAGAGGGAAGTGTGTCAGTGAATGTTGTGAAATAGGTTTGCGTGATGTGGCTGTCATGATTGAACAGCTGCCAGTGAGGGCGAGCTGTAAGTTGTGGGTGCGAGGCTTGCAACAGTGCTAAGTGTGTGAGGGTAAGGTAAAGGAAATTAATGTTAGCGTTGAGTCATAAGAACATAAGAAATAGGAGCAGGAGTAGGCCGTTCAGCCCCTCGAGCCTCCTCTGCCATTCAATAAGATCACGGCTGATCTTCTACCTCAACTCCACTTTCCTGCACTATCCCCATATCACTTGATTCCCTTAATATCCAAAAACCTATCGATCTCTGTCTTGAATATACTCAACGACTGAGCGTCCACAGCCCTCTGGAGTAGAGAATTCCAAAGATTCACCACCCTCTGAGTGAAGAAATTTCTCCTCATCTCAGTCCTAAATGGCCAACCCCTTATTCTGAGACTGTGAACCATGGTTCTAGACTCCCCAGCCAGGGGAAACATCCTCCCTGCATCTACCCTGCCAAGCCCTAAAAGAATTTTGTATGTTTCAATGAGATCACCTCTTACTTTTCTAAACTCCAGAAAATATAGGCCTAGTCTACTCAATCTCTCCTCATAGGACAATCCCTCCATCCCAGGAATCGGTCTGGTGAACCTTCGTTGCACTCCCTCTATGGCAAGTATATCCTTCCTTAGGTAAGGAGACAAAAACTGTACACAATACTCCAGGTGTGGTCTCACCAAGGCCCTATATAATTGCAGTAAGACATCTTTACTCTTTTACTCAAATCCTCTTGTAATAAAGGCCAACATACCATTTGCTTTCCTAATTGCTTGCTGTACCTGCATGTTAACTTTCAGTGAATCGTGTTCAAGGACACACAGGTCCCTCTGAACACCAACATTTCCCAATCTCTCACCATTTAAAAAATACTCCTGCTTTTCTATTTTTCCTACCAAAGTGGATACCTTCACATTTCTCCACATTATATTCCATTTGCCATGTTCTTGCCCATTCACTTAGCCTGTCTATATCCCTTTGAAGCCTCCTTGCATCCTCCTCACAACTTACATTCCCACCCAGCTTTGTATCATCAGCAAACTTGGATATATTACATTTGGCCCCCTCATCCAAATCATTGATCTAGATTGTGAATCGCTGAGGCCCAAGCACTGATCCTTGCGGTACCCCACTAGTTACAGCCTGCCAACCCGAAAATGACCCGTTTATTCCTACTCTCTGTTTTCTGTCCGTTAACCAATCCTCAATCCATGCTAGTATATTACCCCCAATCCCATGAGCCCTAATTTTGTTTAATAACCTCTTCTGTGGCACCTTATCGAATGCCTTCTGAAAATCCAAATACACCACATCCACTGGTTCCCCCTTATCTATTCTGCTAGTTACAACCTCAAAAAACTCCAACAGATTTGTCAAACACGATTTCCCTTTCATAAATCCGTGTTGACTCTCCCCAATCCTATTATTATTTTCTAAATGTCCTTCCACCACGTCCTTAATAATAGATTCTTGCATTTTCCCTACTACTGATGTCAGTCCTGATTGTCAGATTTTGTTGGTAGGTGAGTGATGGGGGTGTAGTGAAATGAGCAGAGCATGAGGCTATTAGTGCAGTTGGTAGGATACGTCATTTGAAGATGAACTCACTCACCTTGACAACTCATGTGAGATCATTAAACTTCTTCCTGCACTGCATCCATATTTGATGATCAGCACTCCTGGCATTGATCATCTCCGCTACTTCTTCCCACTGCCTCCTGAGCATATGTCTGAAGGGCCTCCTGCCCCGCTGCAGATACAGGATGTCTCTCCTCCGTTCCACCTCTTCCGCCAAGGCCTCCAGTGCATTGTCTGAAAACCTTGGTGCACGCTTTCTCGCATATTCAGCCATTGCTCAAAGTATCACAGCACTGATACAGTTTTGAAAAAACTCCCATCACTTCTTGCAGCCACAATACACCTCCCCTTTAAGAGGTGCAGGCTGCCTTTTAGTAGCACTAGCCGCTCGCGATATTGGGCCCCCTGCTGGTTCCTGCAGCCCATGAGCAGGGCGGGGAGCGCTAACTGCACGCAAAAATCATTTAAAAGAGTAGGCAGCACAAATTTACTGTGCTGCCTGCAACAGAGTGAGCAGGCATGGGTTAATCGCGTACCGTGAATCCTGCACTCATTTTCAGGTCTTCACCAAGTTCTCGCCCATTAATTTTATTTGCAATGAACTGGCTGAAAAAGAAAACGTTCAATCCAGTTAGTGTCTTTTGATTTCTGATTTCACTTTTGTTTCTCAGACTTTAGCAAAACAGTTTAATCTTGATTGATTTAATAAAAATGGGCAGCTACGGTTCTATCTCCATTGCACAGGCTGTAGCAAGCTAAATATGCAGTTTTATCTTAATTGTACCACTTCTGCACACTAATATCCAGAGATAATTTTACCTTCACTATATGCACTCTTCTAAGTGGCTCCTGTTTTAATGTTTTAGTGCGAGCTCGCTTCACTCACTGATTTATGCAGTTTTGTTCGAAATTCTGTTACTTGTGTTTGACTTCCATCTTCAAATCCAGTCTAGGTTCATCAGTTTCTAAACACTCCAATTTAAGTCAATTTAAAAGTCTCAGCTTACCCTTGGTTTCATTTTTTCAAATGGTTTCCCCAACTCTGTCTCTTTGTGTTTTGCTCCTTTCAAAATGTTTGCTTTTTCCCCTTCCTTTCCTTTGCTTCCATATGAATTGATTTCTGGCATTTTCTTTGATTTCTCCCGATCAGCCTATTCAATTGTGCTATTCTGTTGGAGATTGACACCCTTTCCTCTATATATTTCTCAGCATTACTTAATGGCCCAGAAATTGATCTCGCTCTGTTCCCGCGGGGGTAAGGCTTCCCCGCGATCTCTCACTCCGCTTGTGCTTTTTCAGATCCAGCTCGCACGAACTTGATGTTCCAGACATCAGCTGGGCAGTGCTTGCGTATCCCACCGGCGTAGTGAATTCGTGCGAGCTGTGGGATCACGTGACTCAGTTAGAGCCAATGGCAGCACACCATCTTCCATTCATAAGTTTCACATACGTGCTGTGAAATCTATGAATCTTACACCCCCCCAAAATAACAGCTAAACCTCAATTAAATTTAAAAAAGAACCATCACATTAATAAAATAAGTATCGTTAAATAAATTAACCATTTTAAATAAAAAATTAAATTTTTGAAAAAATTTAAAATCTTTTAAAAAGTTATAAAAATAAACTTACCTGTCTTTAAAGTCTCTAAAAAAGATATACCTGTTAAAAAAAATTCAAAAAAATACTTAATTCACTACTTACCTTGTTAAAAGTGGGTCTTACTCCTCCTTTTTCCATTTCTAAAATCTTCCGTACTTACCTGCGCGTCCAAAGCATGAAGTGCACAGCGTGCGCACAGCCTGTAGCGCGCACGCGATGCACCGAGGAACCGCCCCCTTTTCAAAAGACCAAGTGCCGGTTTTCAGCGCATGCGCAGGGCATGCAGAAAACCGGCAATTGGAGAGAGAATACGCGAGAGTACGCACTGCGTACTCTCGCGTCGCGGGATGAATTTTTGGCCCATTATTTGTCATGTTCTCTCCCTCTCTTTGCCTTGTTATGGTAATTGCAAAGTTAAAGCTCCTGTTTTTTCTGCTCTGTCGCCATGCCAGGTTTCCATTTCGGGACATCCTCCTGCTAGTGTCCCTCTAGGATGTATCTTTCCCCACTTGGCAGGTGCTTCATCTCAGTGCCAAATTTCCTTATGAGCTTTGGCTCATATTCTGCATGTTCTGACTATATCTTTTGTTTTATAGGCATTTTTACCTATCCCCTCACTTTTCTTTCCAGGCTCCTACTTTCCCAATAATTTCAGGGTTATTCTGTCTTGGGCAGGGTGGGGAAACTCCTAGGTCAAAAAATGTGTCCTCTTAGCGCCTCCCATTAGTGCCAGCTGGCAGTCAAGGTCACCGTCACCCTCAATTTCTTTGCTAGCAAATCCTTCTAGTCTGCAAAAGGAAACATAGCTAACATCTTGCAGCCATCCATAGCTGCATCTGGGAGGTCACAGAGGCTATCTGCAGTATGAGAAGGGACTACATTTCCTTCCCCATCACCAGAGTGAAGCAGGACGAGCGTGCATGTGGCTTTGCCAGGATAGCGGGATTCTCCATGGTACAGGGTGCCACTGACTGCACCCATGTGGCTTTGTGGGCACCGCATAACAATCCTGAGATCTTCTGTAACCGCAAGAGCTGCCACTCACTTAATGTGCAGTTGGTGTGTGACCACAGACAGTGAATCCTCAATGTCAATGCCCGTTATCCTGGCAGCAGCCATGATGCCTTCATCCTGCAGCAGACCAGTGTGCCAGCACTCTTCCAGTCACCACGTCAAACTCGCGGATGGCTGCTCGGAGACAAGAGCTATCCGCTCTCCAGCTGGCTCACGACTCCGCTCCTCAACCCCAACACTCCTGCCCAGCAATCATATAATGAGAGCCATGCTGCCACCAGGAACATCATTGAGCAGACCATCAGCCTGCTGAAGCAACGGTTCCGCTGCCTTGGCCGCTCGGGAGGAGACCTCCAGTACTCGGCTGAGCGGGTGTCCCATTTCGTGGTGGTCTGCTGCATGCTCCACAACTTGGCCATCATGAGGGCCCAGCCCTTGCCACCAGGGATTGCGGGACCACCTCAGGAGGAGCAAGAGGGAGAGGAGGAGGAGGAGGACGAGGACCAAGAGGAAGACAAGGAGGATGACGAGGACAAGGAGGAGGAGGAGGAACAGGAGTGAGGGAGGAGGCAGCCGCTCAATTGACCTTCCGGAAGGGCGGTCCGTGATCACCTCATCAAACTGCGGCTCGAATGAATTAAACCCCAGATCCCCGTTGCTCACCACATCCCCATCATTCCATCCCTGTTGCAGGCCATATCACAGCGCAAAGCTGAAATGAGACACACCACAAAATAATCCAAACTGAATTAATAAATTTATCAAAAATTACTGAACACATATTTACAACAAAGATATTAAGTATTCACCCTTGTGCAATCCCTTAGTGCCTCTCGTTACTGTGCCTTTGCCTACTCTAGTGCTCCTATGAAGTGTTGGCTCAGAGGCTGCAACAGGGCTGGTGGAAGGCTGCTGAGTGTCCGTGCAGGAGACTTCAGATGGCCTTGCAGGACGCCCTCGACAGGCTGTAGACTGCACCACCTCAGCATGGGCAGCAGCAGTCTGGGCTGGCTAGATGACAAGCAGTGACAAGGGCAATGGCGGAGTGGCAGGAGCAGGAATGCTGTCATCCTGAGAGAGGACAGCAGGTTCCTGCTCCTCTGACCCACTGCCACACCAGCATCCCGAGCAATCTGTTGGAGCACAGATTTCTGGCTTGCTGCGACACCGTGAAAGCCCCGATCAACAGTGGTAGACCCAGCCATGATGGCAGCAGTCAGAGTTTGCGCGGCATCAAGCTGAGACTGCATGACAGCAGTCTGAGATTGGATGCCACCAAGAATAGACTGCATTACAGCACTAAGACGTTGCGTCGCTTCCGCCTGTGCTGCAATGGAAGCTGCCAGATTGCCCATCACACGCGGCATCAGGTCTGGGTTGTCACGGTCTCTCTGGAAGTCTACCATGCTTTGCAGACTGGGAATGATGGGCTCCATGGTGTGCTCAGAGCCTTGTGCAATGTTGGAGGCGGACTCCTCCACGCTCCTTATCATTGCTGAGAAGCTCTCAGGCACCCTTGCCATTGCACCTATCATCTCCGTGTACATGCTCAGCACCCTTTTTCTAAACGCCTCCCCATCGAGGTCCTCATCCTGTGCAACAGAACTTGCTCGCGAACTCGCCCTCCGGGGAGTTGGCCCCGAGCTACCCTTTCCCCCTGGCCTTGCTGCAGCCCACTCGTTCCCGGTGCCTCACCCTGTGCAGATCCCGCTACTATACTAGCCTCTAAAGAACGCGTAGTGCCAGTATCTGAGCTGGTGCCTGCGGGTGAGACATGCAGTGACATGGTGTGTTCGTCCTCCTCCTCTTCTCCCGCCTCGCCCACCGGTCGCGGAAGGCCTCGAGCGTGCCAGTGGACACCATGTGCTCCATCTCCAGGGCCACCCAGGCGCAGTCGGGCTGAATGACCCCCTCGACCGCCCGCTGCCTGGACCAGTTGATGGCCACTTTGGCCAGGCCCAGGAGCAGTCCCATGAGGTGGTCCCCCGATCTCCCCGCTCCCCTCCGCACCGGGTGACCAAAGATCAGGAGCGTGGGACTGAAGTGCAGCCAGAAATCGAGGAGCAGCCCCTTCAAATAATGGAAGAGGGGCTGTAACCTCTCACACTCTACATAAACGTGGAACATGGACTCCTTCAGGCCACAGAAAAAGCAGGCGGCCTGGGAGTCCGTGAACCTACTTAAAACTTTATTGCACAGGACTGCTCCGTGCAACACCCTCCAGGCCAAGTCCCCAATAGATAAAGGGAGGACTCCCACCCAGAGAGCCCTCCATTGGGGTCCCCCGCCTCCTCACCCTTTGAGTGTAACGCCAATGAGCTTGGGCTTTAAGACTTGAATTAGGACTCCAATCATTTTTTTGAGCAGCGGGAACGAATTTTGCGTGCATTCTAAAGCATTAGCACCTGGCGCTAATTCTCCAACTTTTCTAATGACACCACCTATAATGAATTCGTAGCCCCTAGTGTGCTTCAAGTACCTTCTCTTTTGGTGGTTTTTCATTGGGGTCCTAAAACATGCAGATTCCAACAGTTGTTGCCTGTACCAGGGGAAACTTCTCACACACTTACGTTCAATGATCCCACACTGAAGCAAGTTAGACCAGAATTTCCATGGAGCTGCTGCCGCTCCACCACCAGAAACCCTATTTACAAACGTAATCGCACTTTCGGTGAAGATATGGCGGTGGAGCGGGAGCAGTGCCGAGGAAATTCCGGAAGGTTTGTTTTTAGTTGTCAAACATTACGGGGTAGAAATTAGGTCGCGCCCCATTTGGGGCGCAAATATCGTCCGGACGCAAATATTAGCGCCTGGCGCTAATTATCGGCACTGACAGGAAACTTCACTTTTACCGCCCCGGGAGGTGAGTGGAGCGCTAAAGCAGGCGCTGCACACCTCTCTTAAGGCGCAAAGGCCGAGCAGTGAGGCGCTAACTCGGAGCGCTGGCGAAGCTCATGTAATGTCAGTCAGCAATGGAACACACACACAATGGCACGGGCCAGTTCTTAAAGGGGATGGTTAATCTTGCTTTCCATCCACATCCTGTTCATTGCTGCCTTGAATCTCGGCCTGGAGAGACTTGCACATCAAATGTGCTGGAAAGAACAATGGAAAGTACCAGGCAAAGAGCTCAGAGTGCAGCTCCCACAGTCTCTGCTAAATCGATACAAGGAATGGCAAATCAAAATGAACCTGCAAAGTGCTGCTCAGTACCCAAAACTCCTTCACACAACGTTGAATCTCTCCAGAAGTCTCTCCCTCTCTCTCTCAGAATGCGTAGTTCAAAAATGCCACCAACAATAAAAGACAGGAAGAGGCCCCCTTTAAATAGCGCCCCCCCCAGCCCCACAGCGATTGATAGCGTTCCAGTCTTCTGGTCGTTGGAAGCGCCAGGCGGTAAGGCAGGGGGCGCCACTCAATTTCCGCTACGGGGCGCCACAAGGGCGTTGCACCATGGAATGACGTCACAATCTGCGCGCGCAGGTGGTCGCAGCGGTAAGTTTTAGCGCCGCCGCACAATCTCAAGTTAAGTTCTTGAGCGGCGCAAACATCGCTGCGCCCGGGCGTTAGCGGCTTTGCGCCCCATTAGCGCCCTCTTAAGGCGCTAACGGGAGGCGCAACCAAGTGAATTTTTACCCCTACATATATAAAAATATGGTTAGAAACCGGTTGAGTTTTCTGGGATCCTATTGAGGGAATTTCACTCAGCAAATGATGTCTATGAAACCTGAAGATTGTAAAATGAATCCATATGAATAAGAAATTTTTCACATAGATGGTGGCACACATACTTATTGGGACTTACACAGAAATTGAGACAGTGACATAGACTTACAAACACTGATGATACTCAGTACTTATTACCTCCGAAAGAAGCATAGATTGGCAAATTCCATATAAAAGTACTTGTATGTTCACATTTACTGACAGATTGGAAGAAATGCATATTCACATTGCCTGAATGAACACAAAATATTAGATGTCAGCTTCCAATTACAAACCTTTTCTTGAAATCACATTGATTGCACTTGTTATGAAAATCACATTGACTGGCAATGGTCAAGGGAAGTTTCGACCACAACACTCAAAATCTGTTTGGGTGACATTTTAATGTTTTAAATATATCGGGGGTAAAATTCAACTTCAGAAGGTGGGGGGAGGGGGGGGGGGGATGGGTTTAGTCATGATGCTCCAGCCATCGTGAGGTGTGGGGTAGGGTTAATGGACCAGCTGGTCTTTTCATGCCCGTCAATTTTGTACATTCGTAATTGATCTTTGCATCCTCAGGCTAAGGAATGGAAAAATCAGCCAGGGTTAGCACTCGCGATCACCATCCAAAAACTCCTATTTAAAAGTGTGCATGTACGGATATTGGGCAAGAATCGGATCAAGCTCAGCGCTGATGCCCACCACAGTCAAATAGATTGTCAGCATACACTGACCAGCTTCACATATGAAAGATGGTCACTTTGTCAAGGCAGGGGAAGGTGGATGACACCTGTGGAGCCATATTCAGCATGAGCCATCAGGGGAAATATTGAGGTATCCCACCCAGCAGAAATGGGGTGGTAGCACACAGAAAATGGTGGGCAATAACTTACCGCCTGGTTCCTGCCGTCACTGTGGCTGCCTCAACCTTCCCATGGACCTACCACTGGGTGGCTGCAGCACACAATGGTATGAGTCAGGCGGTAGGCCGTTTTAATATGTTAATCCGGACCTATGACATTCATACAACCTCGTCTGCCATTTGCTGCATGCTCTGACCAGTACCAGCCTGCGGTCCAGCCCCACAGGTCAGTTTTACTGTATATTTGCGGGGTCAGGAGGAGCAGATTTGCTCTTTCAGGCTCCACAAAATCAGCCTGGGCTGCTGCCGCTCCGAGTCTCCACCCTTTCCCACCCCACCTCTCCTGAGATCGGACCACCCACCAACCTACTTGTTTCAAGCCCGGACACCTACATGGGCGGCAACATATTCCGGTGGCCTGGAGCTGGTGGGCTGTCCCGGGGGTCGCTGGTTACTTGCACGCAGCTTGTTGGCCAAATGCTAATGAGGTCCAGCCGTCAAGATGCACTGGGCCTCCCACCGGGTGGGCGCACAAATTGCACACCGAGGGAAAATCTATCCCATCATTTTCAGGAGAGAAGGGAAGGGAAAAAAATAGCATCGCTAGCAAGGGAAAAATGTATGACCAAGAGTTTTCTGTCAGTACAACTGGTGATAAACTTAATCTAGGTCACAGTCACATTTGTTACTGCAAATCACATTGAATTACGTGTGTGCAAATACAGTTAGCATATTAGTGCTACAATATTGAGAATCACATTAAAGAATTCTTTGGTGTTGAAAGAAAGTAATTTATGTAATGTATTTTATGAGCATAAATTTGAATGATTTTAAGATACAGAAAGTGCTACATGACAGCTCATACATTATTATTTACCTATTAGGAGACACATGGGACCATAAATGTAGACGTCCAGATAAACAGCTGCATATGGTATAAAACAATCGTGGGACCTTTTCATTCTTTCAAGCTCACTGACATATGAAACAGTAAGACATTTTTGACATATCCATTTTAAGTAACACATGCTGCCTTTCTGCTTATGTATTGTTCTATTTTTTTGCACTATAACATATTTAAATTTTGTTTTAGCTTTTACCTTTGAAGCGTAGAAATTGAATTACTGCCAAGCGTTTGTGCATTTTCACAGCACTAATTTGTGAAATATGTTGCAGAGTTGTACTTCCATGTATTATTAACAATAAAGTGGTTCTACTTCACATATGCAGCTTGGAGAAAATAAATATATAGAGTACTTAAGTTGTTTTATTTCGTAGCTGCATACCAGAATAAATGTCTGAGAGGTGAATTTATAGACATAATTACATTTCTTTGTTAAATTGAGGTATGAATCACGCAAATATTGTCTGAAGTTTTTTTTTGTCAACTTCAGAAGAGATCTGCAGTCTGACAGCCAGAAGCCATACTGTGCCAGTGTCTGAAGTTTACTTTTGCACTTGCTTTCTATGGTACATTTGTGCTCCGAGACACCAGCTGGTGATCTGCCGCAAATCAATGACCGTTGTCTAGATGTTTCTCCAGTTACAGCAGCAGTGGCTAACAGAATTGGTCGATGTTTCTTTGAAAGTCCTTAAATGTATCGCACAGCAAAAAAAAAGAGGGAGGTGGGTACAAGGTAAGGAGGACAGAGTTAAACAGGGTACCAGACAAATACATGAGCCCTTTTTTACTAAAAGTTGAATACAACAGAACAGGTTAACCAAGTACACTTTCTTTTACAAAAGCTGAATTTCTCAGCTGTCCGACGGACAATAAAGAAGTGTAGAAAGTCCCATAATAGAGGATGAGATCAAAAGCACAATAGCTAAAATAGCCAAGTTTCATTGTGCTCTGATAGTCAAACTAATAGTCAAGTACAGGAGGTCTATGAAAAAGTGCTGGGAAAGAGAGAGAGCTGTCAGCCATCCTGGGGCGGGTTTCCAGGTAAGTGGATAGGCAGGTAGAGAGATTCGCAGTCAGGGGGAATCCTGGTTGGGGTCCAAAGTTTCCTTGTGGGAAAGAAATGAATCTAACACCTAAAAGTGGGCAGAAGGACTTTCTTGGGAATTACAGGCCAGTAAGCCTGATGTCTCTGGATAAAATATTGGAGGCTATTCTGAAGAAAGATATCATGACACAGCTAGAGAACTTTGAAGTCATCGGGGAAAGTCAGCATGGCTTTAGCGGGTTGCGGGGCAGGGGGGGTGGGGGGGTGGGGCGGTGGGGAGATCACGCTTGGCAAACCTGTGAAAAATCTTTCCAGAGGTATGGAAGCTTGGCAACTGATTACATTAAAGGAGGCAGAATGGAGCTATGCCAGAGTGACTGGCGGGGTGCTCCAAGGTTCTGTACTGGGACCTTTGATGTTCATGTTACATACCAATGATTTGGAAGTGGGGATAGAAACAACACTGTCTAACTTTGCCGATGACATTAAGGTGGAGAGGGGATTGCAAATAGGCAAGAGCAGGCTGATCAGGTGCAGGGGGATCTAGACAGATTGGAAAATTAATTCAGTGTTGACAAGTGCAAAGTGCTGAGATTGGGAAGAAGAATGAACATTGGAACTAAGCACGAAATAGTGTTAGTCTACAGGGTACAGCACAGGCAAAGGATGTGGAGATATTGATAACAGATTGTTGAAGCTATCTGCACAGTGTGCAGCAGTGGTAAATAGCGCAAACATGAGCAGGAGTGCTCCTCCAGGCCCCACAAGGAAAGTTTATGCTTCCCTTAACCCAGGCTCCCCCTTGCCCCTACCCCTTCCCTCCCTCAAGAAATGTCCCAAAACTCTTCGCAACTTACCTTGTTGCTGGCAACAGTTCCTATGGTGCTAGCTGATGGACTCCTGCTGCCCAAAATTCCACTCCAACCCACACCCAGCTGCCATTTCCTGCCCAGTTTGGGCATGTAGCTGACCAGTGGCATGCAGATAAGGCCCGAGATTTCAAATTGCCTAGACCTCACACTGCTGAGGTCAAGGGGGTTTGGTGCTTGTCTCAAACTCACCCGATTCCTGCTCTTGGTTAAGATTGGAGCTATAGTGTAGGACTGAATTCACATGTAGGCCAGATCTACATATGTAGGGGACGGCAGGTTCCCTTTCCTGAAAGAGAGTGCCCTCTCAGCTATTTCCTGTTGGAAACTTAAAAACTTTGAAGAAGGGTCCACACTCAATGCGAACTGGTCTGTTCCCTCCACAGATGCTGACTGACCTGCTATGTGTTTCCAGCATCTTCTGTTTTTGTTTCAGATTTCCATTTTCTTGATTTTTGTTTTTAATCATTGTAGCATGCTGTGATCAAAACATTGCTATGAGTGGTGTGACTGTTAAATTTTGAAGGGAAATACAAAGATTCCCTTCCTCAACTTCTATGTCTCCATCTCTGGGGATAGGCTATTGAAACATTCACTGCAAGCCCACTGACTCCCACAGCCACCTGGACTACACTTCCTCCCACCCCGCTTCCTGTAAGGACTCTATTCCATTCTCCCAGTTTCTCCATCTCCGCCGCATCTGCTCTGACGATGCCACCTTCCATACCAGTGCTTCCGACATGTCTTCCTTTTTCCTCAACCGAGGTTTCCATCTACTGTGGTTGACACGGCCCTTGACCGTGTCCATTCTATTGCCTGCACTTCTGCTCTCACCCCTTCCCCTCCCTCCCGGAACCACGATAGGGTTCCCCTTGTCCTCACCTTTCACCCCACCAGCCTCCACATTCAACGGATCATCCTCCGCCATTTCCGCCACCTCCAGCGTGATCCCACCACCAAACACATCTTCCCCTCACCTCCCCTTTCAGCATTCTGAAGGGACCGCTCCCTCCGCGACACCCTGGTCCACTCCTCTATCACCCCCAACACCCCTTCCCCTTCGCCCGGCACCTTCCCGTGCAAGCGCAGGAGATGCAACACATGCCCTTTTACCTCCACCCTTCCCACTGTCCAGGGCCCCAAACACTCCTTCCAGGTGAAACAGCGATTTACTTGTACTTCTTGCAATTTAGTATACTGTATTTGCTGCTCACGATGCGGTCTCCTCTACATTGGGGATACCAAACACAGATTGGGTGACCGCTTTGCGGAACACCTCCGTTCAGTCCGTATGGGTAACCCCGAGCTTCCGGTCGCCTGTCACTTTAATTCTCCACTCCACTCCCACTCGACCTCACCGTCCTCGGCCTCTTACACTGTTCCAATGAAGCTCAACGTAAGCTCGAGGAACAGCACCTCGTTATTCGATTAGGCACGTTACAGCCTTCTGGACTCAACATAGAGTGCAACAATTTCAGACCATAACCTCTGCCCCTATCCTTTTTTTCCCATTTATTTTATTTATTATATATTTTTTTCTCTCTCTCTCACATGGCAGCTGTCTCTCTTTCTGCCAGTGCCATTTACACTTCATCTGGAGCAATTTTTTGTTTCTTTACTTGTCCCATTACCATCTCCTTTTGCCTTGCACCATCTCTTAATGTCTCTTAATCTCTCCTGCCTTCCATCCTATCACAGACCTTCCCTTTTGTTCTTTCCTCCCCTCCCCCCTTTCCCTGCCCATGCACTTGCTTAAACATAGAAGATAGGAGCAGGAGAAGGCCATTTGGCCCCTCGAGCCTGTTCCGCCATTTAATGAGATCATGGCTGATCATCCAAATTCAGTACCCTGTCCCTGCTTTCTCCCCATATCCCTTGATCCCTTCAGCCTTAAGAAATATATCTAACTCCTTTTTGAATATATTTAATGAATTGGCCTCAACTGCCTTCTGTGGTAGAGAATTCCACAGATTCACCACTCTCTGGGTGAAGAAATTCCTCCACATCTCAGTCCGAAATGGCTTACCCCTTATCCTTAGACTGTGACTCCTGGTTCTGGACTCCCCTGCCATCGGGAACATGCTTCCTGCATCTAGTCTGTCTAGTCCTGTTAGAATTTTATAAGTTTCAATGAGATCCCCTCTCATTCTTTTAAATTCTAGCGAATATAAGCCTAATTGACCCAATCTCTCTTCATACGTCATTCCTGCCATCCCAGGTATCAGTCTGGTGAATCGTTGCTGCACTCCCTCCATGGCAAGAACATCCTTCCTCAGATAAGGTGACCAAAACTGCACACAGTACTCAAGGTGTGGTCTCACCAAGGCCCTGTACAACTGCAGCAAGACATCCTTGCTCCTGTAATCGATTCCTCTCACTATGAAGGCCAACATACTATTTGCCTTCTTAACCGCCTGCTGCACCTGCAAGCTGACCTTCAGCGACAGGTGCACAAGGACACCCAGGTCTCGTTGCACTTTCCCTTTTCCCAATCTATTGCCGTTCAGATAATAATCTGTCTTCCTGTTTTTGCCACTCAAGTGGATAACCTCGCATTTATCCACATTGTACTGCATCTGCTATGCATCTGCCCAATCACCTAACCTGTCCAAATCATACTGGAGTTTCTCTACATCCTCCTCACAGCATACATGCCCACCCAGCTTTGTGTCATCTGCAAACTTGGAGATATTACATCTAGTTCCCTCGTCTAGATCATTAATATATATTGTGAATAGCTGGAGTCCTAGCACCAATCCGTGCGGTACCCCACTAGTCACTGCCTGCCACTCGGAAAAAAGACCCGTTTATTCCAACTCTTTGCTTCCTGTCTGTCAACCAGTTCTCTGTCCAAGTCAGTACCTTAACCCCAATCCCATGTGCTTTAACTTTGCACGCTAATCTCTTATGTGGGACCTTATCGAAAGCCTTCTGAAAGTCCAAATACACCACATCCACTGGTCCTCCCTTATCTATTCTACCAGTTACATCCTCAAAAAATTCCAGTAGATTAGTCAGCATGATTTACCTTTTGTAAATCCATGTTGACTTTGTCCGATCCTGTCACTGTTTTCCAAGTGCTCTGCTATTACACCTTTTATAATGGACTCTAGCATTTTCCCCACTACCGATGTCAGACTTACCGGTCTATAATTCCCCGTTTTCTCTCTACCACCTTTTTTAAATAGTGGGGTTACAGTAGCTACCCTCCAATCCATGCGAACTGTTCCAGAATCTATAGAATTTTGGAAGATGACCAGTAATGCATCTACTATTTCTAGGGCCACTTCCTTAAGTACCCTAGGATGTAGATTATCAGGCCCTGGGGATTTATCGGCCTTCAATCCCGTCAATTTCCCTAACACCATTTCCCTACAAATACTGATTTCAATCAATTCCTCCCGCTCATTAGACCCTATATTCTCCGACATCTCTGGGAGGTTATTTGTGTCCTCCTTTGTGAAGACAGAACCAAAGTATGTATTTAATTGGTTTGCCATTTCTTTGTTCTCCATTATAAATTCCCCTGATTCTGACTGCAAGGGACCTACACTTGACTTCACCAATCTTTTTCTCTTCACATATCTATAGAAGCTTTTACACTAAGTTTTTATGTTCTCTGCAAGCTTACTCTCATACTCTATTTTCCCCCTCTTAATTAATCCCTTTGTCCTCCTTTGCTGAATCCTAAACTTCTCCCAATCCTCAGGTTTGCTGCTTTTTCTGGCCAATTTATATGTCCTCTCCTTGGATCTTATGCTATCCCTAATTTCCCTTGTTAGCCACGGTTGAGTCACCTTTTTTGTTTTATTTTTATGCCAAACAGGGATGAACAAATTCTGTAGTTCATCCATGCGATCTTTAAATGTTTGCCATTGCCTATCCACCGTCAACCCTTTAAGTAACGCTCCCCAATCCATCCTAGCCAACTCACGCCTCATACCATCGTAGTTTCCTTTATTTAAATTCAGGACCCTAGTCTCTGAGTCAACTATTTCACTCTCCATCTTATTGAAGAATTCTATCATATTATGATCGCTCCTCCCCAAGGAGCCTCGCACAACAAGATTGCTAATTAATCCTTTCTCATTACATAATACCCAGTCTAAGATGGCCTGATCTCTAGTTGGTTCCTCGACATATTGGTCCAGGAAACCATCCCGTATACACTCTAGGAATTCCTCCTTCACAGTATTGTTACTAATTTGGTTAGCCCAATCTATATGTAGATTAAAGTCACCCATGATAACTGCTGTGCCCTTATTGCAGGTGTCTCTAATTTCCTGTTTAATGCCATCCCCAACCTCAGCATTACTGTTTGGGGGTCTGTATACAACTCCCACTAACGTTTTCTGCCCCTTGGTATTTCTCAGCTCCACCCATACAGATTCCACATCATCAGAGCTAATATCTTTCCTTACTATTGTGTTAATCTCCTCTTTAACCAGCAATGCTACCCCACCTCCTTTTCCTTTTTGTCTGTCCTTCCTGAATATTGTATACCCCTGGATGTTGAATTCCCAGTCTTGGTCACCCTGGAGCCATGTCTCCGAAATCCCAATTATATCATAACCGTTTACATCTATTTGCGCAGCTAATTCATCCATCTTATTACGAATGTGCCTCGCATTAAGACACAAAGGGGTAAAAATTCACTTGGTTGCGCCTCCCGTTAGCGCCTTAAGAGGGCGCTAATGGGGCGCAAAGCCGCTAACGCCCGTGCGCAGCGATGTTTGCGCCGCTCGAGAACTTAACTTGAGATTGTGCGGCGGCGCTAAAACTTACCGCTGCGACCACCTGCGCGCGCAGATTGTGACGTCATTCCATGGTGCAACGCCCTTGGGGCGCCCCGTAGCGGAAATTGAGTGGCGCCCCCTGCCTTACCGCCTGGCGCTTCCAACGACCAGAAGACTGGAATGCTATCAATCGCTGTGTGGCTGGGGTGGGCGCTATTTAAAGGGGGCCTCTTCCGGTCTTTTATTGTTGGTGGCATTTTTGAACTACGCATTCTGAGAGAGAGAGGGAGAGACTTCTGGAGAGATTCAACATTGTGTGAAGGAGTTTTGGGTACTGAGCAGCACTTTGCAGGTTCATTTTGATTTGCCATTCCTTGTATCGATTTAGCAGAGAATGTGGGAGCTGCACTCTGAGCTCCTTGCCTGGTACTCTCCATTGTTCTTTCCAGCACATTTGATGTGCAAGTCTCTCCAGGCCGAGATTCAAGGCAGCAATGAACAGGATGTGGATGGAAAGCAAGATTAACCATCCCCTTTAAGAACTGGCCTGTGCCATTGTGTGTGTGTGCCATTGCTGACTGACATTACATGAGCTTCGCCAGCGCTCCGAGTTAGCGCCTCACTCCTTGGCCTTTGCGCCTTAAGAGAGGTGTGCAGCGCCTGCTTTAGCGCTCCACTCACCTCCCGGGGCGGTAAAAGTGAAGTTTCCAGTCAGTGCCGATAATTAGCGCCAGGCGCTAATATTTGCGTCCGGACGATATTTGCGCCCCAAATGGGGCGCGACCTAATTTCTACCCCAAAGCCTTCAGGCTTGTTTTTTTAACACTCTTAGTCCTTTTAGAATTATTATTTACTGTAGCCCTGTTTGATTTACATCCTTGATTTCTCTGCCTTCCAAGTTTGCTTTTCTCCTTCCTGTCTTTTGTTTCTATCCTTGCTTCCCTTTCCTCTGTCTCCCTGCACAGGTTCCCAACCCCCTGCCATTTTAGTTTAAACCCTCCCCAACAGCACTAGCAAACAGTCCCCCTAGGACATCGGTCTCAGTCCCGCCCAGGTGCAAACTATCGAGTTTGTACTGGTCCCACTTCCCCCAGAACCGGTTCCAATGTCCCAGGAATTTGAATCCCTCCCCCTTGCACCATTCCTCTAGCCACGTATTCACCTGAAATATCCTTCTATTTCTTCTCTGACTAGCACGTGGCACTGGTAGCAATACTGAGATTACTATCTTTGAGGTCCTATTTTTTAATTTACCTCCTAACTCCCTATATTCAGCTTTTAGCACCTCATCCCATTTTTTACCTATATCGTTGGTACCTATATGCACCACAACAACTGGCTGTTCACCCTCCCCCTCCAGAATGCGCTGCAGCCGCCCCGAGACATCCTTGACCCTTGCACCAGGGAGGCAACATACCATCCTGGAGTCTCGTTTGCGGCCGCATAAATGCCTATCTATTCCCTTTACAATAGAATCCCCCATCACTATAGCTCTCCCGCTCTTTTTCCTCCTGTCCTGTGCAGCAGAACCACCCACGGTGCCAGGAAGTTGGCTGCTGCTGCCTTCCCCCGATACGCCATCCCCCTCAACAATATCCAAAGTGGTATATCTGTTTGAGAGGGGGATGGCAACAGGGGACCCCTGCACTACCTGCCTGCGCCTACTACTCTGCCTGGAGGTCACCCATTCCCTTCCTGTTCGATCTCCATCTTTTTCCAGTTCTGACGAAGGGTCATCGACCTGAAACGCTAACTCTGTTTCTCTCTCCACAGATGCTGCCTGGCCTGCTGAGTATTTCCAGCATTTTCTGTTTTTATTTCAGATTTCCAGCATCCGCTGTATTTTGCTTTTGTACAAAGATTCTGATGTTGAGTTAGATTAAGAGTTAAACTCCTACCCAATCTATTTACAGACTCAGGGTAAATCTTGGAAATGGATAAGAAATCGGCTTAATGGAAGAAAATAACAGGTACTTGTTAAAGATTTATGCCAAAGTGGGTGGAAATATTGAGTGTGTTGCCCCAGGAATTGGTGTTGGGCCCACTATCGTTGCTAATTTACAAGGATTCAGAAACTCAATGTAAATTGTTCAAATTTGCAGATGATAGCAAACTAGGAGGGGGAGTGGAAGAGTGGTGGCAGCTCAGAAATTACAGAATGAGTTGAACAAAATAAGTATGTTGGCAGAACAATGGCAGATAAAATTTAATGCAGACAATGCACATAGGAAGGAAAAATGGGCCAATCACATCGTCTACGAACGGTGCTGAAATAGCTAAGGATCAAGTTGAAAGAGACCGAAATTACTCCGTAGACTCGACATTCAGATGTCCAATCAATATAAAGCAGCAATCAAGAGAGCCAATAGAATGTTCAAATACATAACCAAATCAGTAGAATACAGTCAGAGGAAGTTGTGATTAAACTGGACAGTGCTCTGTCCAGTCCTGGTTGCCAAAATGCAAAGAAGATATTGGCCGGAATTTTCTTGCTGCCGTGCGTGCGAGATTGTCTAGAGTTTGCAAGTCTTTTCTGCAAATTCGGAAGCCACTCTCACCTCATTGCTACTAACTATCACACCATTGATAGATTGCTTCTCTGATCTCTACTTGACCTGCCATCTAATACATCAGCATGGGTGCCATTTATATTATCCCACCTTGGTCCTCAGAATCGGACCAGGATGAGCCCCAGCACCAGCAGCAGCAGGCACACCAGCAGCACTAACAACAACACCAACAACCTTCTCCTCAACCACCTGATGCTTCACAGGACAGAGGGCATCAGCGCAGGGCTGCACCGCACCAGAGGCGATACCTCCAACACAGGGTATACAGGCAGAGGATGAGCTTCCTCAACATGAATGAGCAGCAGTGCCAAAGGAGGCTCAGGCTATCGCACCAGGTCGTCACAAAACATTTGTAGCTTGCTGGGGCAAGACCTGCAACCCAGAGGGCCTGCTGTACATACCATACCAGTGGCTGTTAAAGTCACCAGCGCCCTCAACTTCTTCACCTCGGGCTCCTTCCAGGGATCCGCAGCAGACATTTGTGGAATCTCGCAGTCAGCCGCCCACAGATGCATCATACAGGTCACCAATGCCCTGTTTGACAAGTCAGCTAATTATATCAACTTTGCCACTGATGAAGCCAATGTTAGGGAGTGTGCACTCAGCTTTGCCACTCTGGCTGGTTTCTCACAGCTGCAGGGTGTCATCGATTGCACACATGTGGCCATCAGGGCACCCCATCATCACCCAGCAGTGTTTGTAAAGCGCAAGGGCTTCCACTCCCTCAATGTGCAGCTCGTCTGCAACCATAGGAAGATCATCATGCATGTGTGCCCAAAATTCCTTGGCAGCTTCCATGACTCTTTCGTCCTGTGCCAGTCCACCCTCACTCAGCTATTTCACCTCCAAACAGACTTCCCCGGCTGGCTGCTTGGAGACAAGGGCTATCCACTGAAGACGTAGCTCATTACACCCTTGAGGTGGCCAAGTACTGAGGCCGAGCAGAGATATAATGAAAGCTACATGTCCAGCAGATGTGTCATAGAGCAAAACAATAGGCATGCGCTTCAGATGCCTTGACAGATCTGGAGGAATCCTTCAGTATGCACCAGCCAGGGTAATCAGAATCGGTATTTTCTGCTGCGCACTACACAACATAGAGCAGCAACGAGGATTAGCGCTGCATGAGGAGCAAGGCGCAGAGTGCACAGCCTCTTCAGAGGATATGGATGAGGAGGAGCAGGAGGAGCCTGATGTCCAGATGCCAGCAGCACCCGAGCATATTGCTGCCCGGGCCGGCCAGGGATGGCCTCATCATGGCCAGATTTACTTAACTTCCTGCATTACACCCATGTGGCTGCCACATGTTGTGCCAAGATCTCCCCTCCCCCCACAACACCATAAAGCATCCCTACAATGATCAAGCCATTCCTTTCACACTGACCCCCATTGTTGGAGGTAATGTTATATCTCACCATTCACTCCAACTCACTAAGCCACTTCCAAAGTAACAGACAAAAAATGGCATGACCTGAATGTGGTGAAAATAAATAGTTTTGTATGTGACATACAGTAACGGAACTTTAACAAAAACACTTCTTTAAACACCCAGGTGCTTACTCTTGTGCATCTACCTCTGTGTCATTTTTCGTTTACGCGTGCTTCTTCAAGGTGCAACCCCTGTGGCTTCGGCAGAGATAGAGGCAGCCTGCTCACTTCCCTGCTGCAACTGCACAGACCCTTTTGGCAGACATCCTCTGGGCTTTAGAGCCTGTGAAGGCCCCGCCAAAGTCTGCTCCTCCTGCGACTGTGCAGGGGCAGACTCAGCTATCGCGATCCGAGGAGGCATCTTGGGCTCTGACTGAGAGGGAGGCAATGGGGGAGAAGTGTGAGCGCTTTGAGAGGACCCCCACTTCCATGTCCCCTCTCACTATCATCCCTCTCATGGGCCACCTGCACTGCCCTGCTAGCCAGGAGCTGGAGAGCAACTTGCTGCACAGCAGTGGGGCCATGAGGACCCAAGTCTATGTTGGCATCCTTCCAAGAGAGGAGATCTATGAGCCTCTGCCATCTGTTCTCCATAGATGGCATGTGCCCATGTGAGTGGTGCATTAGCTGCTCCATGCAGGTGGCCATCCTTTCCATGGAAGAGCCTACGGTCGCCAATGCCTGCGACACGGTGGTGCTCATGTTGGAGATGAACTCCTCCATTCTCTGAACATTTGCAGACACTGCGGCCGCAAAACCTGTCAGAGCCTCCTGCACTTCTTGCTGCTCCTCCAGGATCACCCTCTTTCTCGATGGCCCGCGAGGCTCAGCGTCTGCATGCAGCTGAGCAGAGCTGGAAGCGTCCTGCGCCCTCCAGCAAGGAGTCTCCACTGCTGTCCCTGTCTCCACCATCTCCTCTTGCTCGCTTGTGACTTGTGAAACACCAGGTGACAACACTACTCTAAGTTGGCAAGTAAAGAGATGATTTAGAAATGTTATATTAAGAATGGGTAATGTTATCATTATGCACATGATGAACATTCACTGGCTGCTGACATCAGTCCCCATATGAGTGTCTGCTGTATGCCATGTGGCTGTATGCGATGTAATTCTGTCACCAGGTTGCTGTAAGTTCCCCCGCTCTCCGTCTCCCACCGCCAGCTGCTCCACAACTCCTGAGACCTCCAGGGTGACTTCATTTGCTGCTGTCAAAGTGGCGAAGGATGGAGGGCCAGCTCCGGTTCTCTCCCTCTCCCTGTTATTGTGGGCTCTCTTCTCCTGCAAGGAGGGAAAGAAGAGAAGTTTGAGTGAGAGTGATGGCATGAGTGTAAGGAATGTGTGGGTTACATCTGTAGAGGGTGACTATGAGGGAGTGTGGTGCCAATGCTAAAGTGCCAATGCCAAATGGCCTCCTTGTGTGGTGTTAGTTAATATGATTGCTTTAGTTTGAGGGTGAGTGTGAGGGGTGGTTAGTCAGAGGGGGATGTGAGTACGTAGATAGAGAGAAAGGGATGGGTGGATGTACAAGGTATGTTGGTGTGAGGAATGGTGTGCACGAGTAGGCTTGGGAAGGCAGAGTGATTGGGATGTGATGACAGGCACAGCAGGATGAAGTTGAGTGTGGTTTGCACTTACCTTTCCTGATCTAATGAGATCATTGAAGCGCTTCTGCACTACACCCACATCTTCCTCACCGCATCCCTGCTGTTGGCCTCCCCGGCAATTTGGAGCCAGGCTCTTTTAGTCTCCTGGGAAGGTCTCTTCTGCCCATCAGCAGGGAAGAGGACCTCCCTGCGTGCTCTGACTTCCTCCACAAGAATATGTAGGGAGTCATCTGAAAACTTGGGTGTCGCCCTCTGTCTCTGTGAAGCCATCTCTGCAAGGCTGAGCAATAACCAGATGGTGGTGTCTACTGCCCGCACACTCCTAGATGAACCTTCAAATGCAATGTGGCCAAGGCTGCTTTAAATATCCCCGCAGGAAATGAGTCATCGATGACGTCATCAGACCCGCACCATTTAATAGGACCGCGAAACACGCAGGCCTGCCTTAATAGGCGCCATTAACGGAAAGTCACTCTGAGGAGTGGGATGAAAAGAAGAACGGGGCTCTGACCCGCCACGCTGACCGCCCGGGTAATGAAAATTCCGGCCATTGAGCACCGGAAGCATGCAGAGGCATAAGATCTGAGGATCCTCAAAGATATGAGGAAAAACTGGAGTTCATTGGCTTTTCAGCATGGAAAGGAGGCATCTGAGGTGAAATTATAGAGTTACATAATATAGTTAATGATATATAAAAGGTAACTCCAGAATATTACTTCAAATTAAATTGCGAGAGTAGGGCAAGGGAACACAGACTCAAATGAGTAAAAAGTAAATTTGGACTTAAATCAGGAAGTTCTTCTGCACACACAGAGTGATTAGTACATGGAATGGCCTTTTGGGATAGATTAGTGGAGGCTAAATTCCAGTAAAGAAAAAATTGAATGCTACAATTAAGGGACTTTAGGATCATTCTGAATGGGATTCCTCAACCATAACTACCTTGTGATCTAATGTAATCACAAATAATACTTAAAAACTTTTCTTGAAACGAATGAACCATGATGCTTTTTGTACAAAGCTAGTTTTTTCTATATATCTTTTATTCGATACCAACAGAAACTATAAAACTAACCAAAGTACATGAAATAATTCACTGAATATGAACCAGTAATTCAGTGGAGCAAGTTTCTGTTGCGAGGGCAAGATTGATTGGAATCTTAGCTGGTCCAATAGATGATTAATCTCCATGTCTGTTAAGTGTTACTAAGCTGGAATTCACTTTTTGGGAAATCAGATGCACTGTAATGTGATGAATTACGCAGGAATTTATTTTTGGACCACTGGTTGGCACAGTCGTGAGAGTGCATTATAGTAATTAATTACTGTAATTAAATTCTATCTTGCACTGGGAATATTGTTTAATACACCTGTTGCTAGCAAAAGTTGTTATTTTTAGAGTTTAATTCATAGAGTCATAGAGTTATACAGCACAGAAAGAGGCCCTTCTGCCCATCGTGTCTGCACCGGCCATCAAGCCCTGTCTATTCTAACCCCATTTTCCAGCACTTGGTCCGTAGCCTTGTATGCTATGGCGTTTCAAGTGCTCATCTAAATGCTTCTTGAATGTTGTGAGGGTTCCTGCCTCTACCGCCCTTTCAGGCAGTGAGTTCCAGATTCCAACCACCCTCTGGGTGAAAAAGTTTTTCCTCAAATCTCCTCTAAACCTCCTGCCCCTTACCTTGAAACTATGCCCCCTGGTTATTGACCCCTCGACTAAGGGGAAAAGTTCATTTCTATCTACCCTATCTATGCCCCTCATAATTTTGTACACCTCAATCAGGTCACCCCTCAGCCTTCTCTGCTCTAAGGAAAACAACCCCAGCCTGTCCAGTCTCTCTTCATAGCTGAAGCGCTCCAGCCCAGGTAACATCCTGGTTAATCTCCTCTGCACCCTCTCCAATGCAATAACATCCCTCCTATAGTGTGGCGACCAGAACTGCACACAGTATTCCAGCTGTGGCCTAACTAGCATTTTGTACAGCTCCATCATAACCTCCCTGCTCTTATATTCTATGCCTCGGCTAATGAAGGCAAGTATCCTATATGCCTTTTTAACCACCTTATCTACCTGTCCTGCTGCCTTCAGGGATCTAGGTACATGCACACCAAGGTCCCTCTGATCCTCTGTCCTTCCTAGGGTCCTACCATTCATTGTGTATTCCTTGCCTTGTTAGTCCTCCCAAAATGCATCACCTCACACTTTTCAGGGTTAAATTCCATTTGCCACTGTTCTGCCCATCTAACCAACCCGTCTATATCGTCCTGTAGCCTGAGGCTTCCCTCCTCGCTATTTACCACTCCACCAATTTTCGTGTCATCTGCGAACTTACTGATCATACCTCCCACATTCATATCTAAATCATTAATGTACACTACAAACAGCAAAGGACCCAGCACCGATCCCTGCGGTACACCTCTGGACACAGGCTTCCAGTCACAAAAACAACCTTCGACCATCATCCTCTGCCTCCTGCCACTAAGCCAATTTTGGATCCAATGTGCCAAATTGCCCTGGATCCCATGGGCTCTTACCTTCTTGACCAGTCTCCCATGTGGGACTTTGTCAAAAGCCTTACTGAAGTCCATGTAGACTACATCAACTGCACTACCCTCATCCACACACCTAGCCACCCACTCGAAAAATTCAATCAAATTGGTTAGACATGATCTCCCCCTGACAAAGCCATGCTGACTATCCTTGATTAATCCTTGCCTCACCAAGTGGAGACTAATTCTGTCCCTCAGAATTTTTTCCAATAATTTCCCTACCACTGATGTTAGGCTCACTGGCCTGCAATTCCCTGGTTTATCCCTACTACCCTTCTTGAAAAATGGTACTACGTTAGCTGTTCTCCAGTCCTCTGGCACCTCCCCTGTGGTCATGATGCGGAGATGCCGGTGTTGGACTGGGGTGGACAAAATTGAGAGGTCGCACAACACCAGGTTATAGTCCAACAGTTTTATTTGAAATCACAAGCTTTCGGAGCTATCGATCGCCCCTTCCTCAGGTGAAGTAGTAAAGAAATACAGACTCGACAAAGCATATATAGATAGAGAACAATGCATGTGTACCTTACAATAGCCTAACCTCAGAAGTACCATCGTTCGCAGCAAATTACCCAGCTTTCAGGATAACAGCGACCACGACACCACACAACCCTGCCACGGCAAACTCTGCAAGACATGCCAGATCATCAACACAGATACCACCATCACACGTGAGGACACTACCCACCAGGTACATGGTACATACTCATGTGACTCGGCCAATGTTGTCTCCCTCATACGTTGCAGGAAAGAATGCACTGCGGCATGGTACATCAGCGAGACCATGCAGACACTGAGACAACGTATGAATGAGCACCGCGCAACAATCACCAGGCAGGATTGTTACCTCCCAGTCGGGGAACACTTCAGCAGTCAAGGACATTCAGCCTCGGATCTGCGGGTAAGCGTTCTCCAAGGCAACCTTAGGAACACACGACAGCGCAAAATCATCGAGCAGAAACTGATAGCCAAGTTCCGCACTCATGAAGACGGTCTCAACCGGGATCTTGGGTTTATGTCACGATACATGACGTGATCCGGACTCAAGTCGTCGTTGGCTTGTTCACAGATGTGATTCCCAGTAAAAAAGTAAAAATTTTCCCAGTAAAAAAGTAAATTTTTTTTACAGCTTATCGTTTTACATACAGACAGCAGCTTTTGACACGTTAGACCCCCTGCGACTCCACTTCATTGTCTCAGTTGTATCTTGCTATGTCTTTGATGTGGTACCTTCCTGGCTGACCTGATTAACTTTATCACACCTCGGCAGATAGTCAGGATGATTTAATTTAGTTGTCTGCAATTGTAAGGTACACATGCATTGTTCTCTATCTATATATGCTTTGTCGAGTCTG